>JAHNEJ010001984.1:0-290257 GCA_022559845.1 Amorphophallus konjac | reverse complement strand
TCTTAGATGGGCTACAAAAATCCCCCTCTCCAGAGCTTTTTACAATGAAGCATGAGGAGAACATCACGCAAATGTACGCAAGGCTGAGCGAGATAACCAACAATTTGAAGGCTTTGGGAAAGGAGTACTCGAATCAAGATTTGGTGAGAAAGGTGTTGTGGTCTCTCACACCTCCATGGCACACAAAGGCGACCATCATCAAAGATTCCAAGGATCTCACCACACTCACGGTGGATCAACTCATTGGATCGTTGATGACGTACGAAATCAACATTATGATGCCAGTTGAAGAGGAAAGTAAAAAGAAGAAGATGATAGCTTTGAAAGAATATCCAGCATTGTCGGACGACAGTGATGGAAAATCAAGCATTGACAGTGAGGAAGAAGAGTTGATGGCTCTAGTCACAAGGAGAGCCGGGAAATTCTTTAGAAAGGTAAGATGGGAAGGAAACTTCCCGAGGAGATTCTTGAGAAGAAACACCTTCAAGAAAGGAGAGTCGAGTAAGAAAGAGGAGATTATATGTTACGAGTGTAAGAAGCCCGGCCACATGAGGGGTCAATGCCCCGACCTCCAGAAGAAGATGAAGAAGGACAAGGCTAAGAAAGGAAAGGACATGAAAGCCACCTGGAGCGATGAAGACTCGGATAGCTCAACATGCGAAGGGAACATGGACGGAATAGACGAGTTAGTCTAGAACCTTTGCTTGATGGCGGATGAGAAACACTTCGAGGTAAATTCCGATTCCAAAAATCTTACTCCTGATCAATGGCAAGTTACTTATGCTGATTTGTACCAAAAATACAAGAAGTCAAAAACTGCTATCAAAAACTTGAAAACGAAATTTCATGATTTGATTAGCTCAACAAATCCATGTGCTAGGTGCAATTTTTATGAAATGCAAATTGAAAAGTTCAAAGAAGACAAAGAAGATTTTCAATCCAGAATGACACTGTATGAAGATGAATTGGCATGTTTGGAAATTGAAAAACATAATGCCTATGAAAAAGTGGACAACCTGAAAAATGAAAATGAGAAATTGGTTAAGGAGTTGGATCAACTCAAATTGAGATTGAGTGAATGTGAAAAATCTAAGGCAGAACTACAAACCAACTTCAATACCATGCATGCTGAATTGACAAAATTGAAAGATGTTGTTCAAAAGGAATTGAAAGGAAAAGAGAAAATGGTTGAACATGGTGAGACTAGTAATGGAACTGCTAGGAATGAGAGAATTGATGTGGGACGCTCACCCACAAAGAAAAACTCATTTGTGAAAAATAAAGTTGAAAAATCATTTGATTCATATGGCTTTAATCATGTTGACTCATGCATGAACTCTTTTGTTGATAGATCTTACGTGCATAGGAGTCGGTTTAGAAAGCCAAATGTCACATGCTTCTATTGTGGAATGTTCGGCCACTCAATGTATGTTTGTGATTTGATGAGGGCCGATGATGAATATTTTGAAAAGAAAAACATAATGTATTTCTCTCATGGTAGGACTAACACTTCGGGACCCAAGTTTGCTTGGGTACCTAAATCAACTTAAGAGTTGTTTTGACTGTGCAGGTCTGCTTAAGAGCCAAGTGGAACAAATGGTATCTGGATAGTGGATGCTCCAGACACATGACAGGCAATAAGGAACTCTTCTCAGACCTGAAGGAAAAGGAAGGCAGATTGGTAAGGATTCAAACCAATCCATTGAAGATGTCTTGCTTGTAAATGGTTTGAATCACAGTTTGCTTAACATCAGTCAACTTTGTGACAAGGGTCACAAAGTCATTTTTGAAAACACACACTGCTCCATTGTAGATAAAGTTTCACATGAAATAAAGTTCATTGGTGTTAGAGATGGAACAATCTACTCTGTTGATCTTGAAAATTCTCAAAATAAAAATCTTTGTTTAGTTGCTAATAAGTCAGATGATGCATGGTTGTGGCATCAATGACTTGGTCATGCCAGTTTTAGTGTTCTTTCAAAACTGTTTAGAAAAGATTTGGTAAGAGGCTTACCAAAATTGAATTTTGATGCAAATACAATTTGTGATGCATCTGCTATGGGAAAACAGACCAGAGTGTCTTTTAAATCCAAAAATAGTGTCACCACCACTAGACCCATTGAACTCCTTCACCTAGACTTATTTGGTCTGACTAGGACACACAGTCTTGGAGGGAAACTTTATGGGTTTGTTATTGTAGATGATTACTCAAGATTCACTTGGGTATTATTTTTAACTCATAAGAATGATGCTTTGCAGGAGTTCGAAGATCTTTGCAGGAACTTACAAACTGATAAGGGGTATCAAATTAAAGCAATTAGAAGTGATCATGGAAGAGAGTTTGATAACCATGACTTTGATGATTTTTGCAGGAAACAGGGGTTTACACATAACTTTTCAGCACCTCGAACCCCACAACAAAACGGAGTCGTGGAAAGAAAGAATAGGATGCTTGTGGAGATGGCGAGAATAATCCTTGTAGAAAATGGCTTGCCAAGGTATTTCTGGGGCTAGGCGGTAAGCACGGCCTGCTACATCATCAATCGAGCCATAGTAAGACCTATACTCAAGTAAACTCCATATGAGCTGTACAAAGGTAAGAAACCGAATATTGCATATCTTAAACCTTTTGGTTCTCCATGTTTCATCTTGAATAATTCTAAAGATTATTTGGAGAAATGTACCCCAAAGAGTGATAGAGGTATATTTCTTGGTTATTCTTCATCATCTAGAGCATATCGAGTATATAACCTAAGTACTCTTGTGGTAGAGGAAAGCCCTCATGTGATCATTGATGAATACACCTTAAGAATGTCTGACAAAGATAATCATTTTCTTGACATAGGGCATGAAGATGGAGAAGAAAAGAAAGATAAGGAAAATCAAGATGTGGATCAAGCAGAGTCGAGTAACAAGAATGATGAAGCTCCAACCCAACATGCGGAGCTCCCCAAGCAATGGACGTTCCACAAGGACCATCCACAAGACAATGTCATAGGAGACGTGGAACAAGACATAAGAACAAGGGCTTCAATCAGGGAAGTTGAAGAAATTGATAATCTTGCATTTCTTTCTGATATTGAGCCCAAATCTGTAAATGAAGCATTAAATGATAATTTCTGGATCTTGGCTATGCAGGAGGAATTACACCAATTCCAAAGGAATGAGGTATGATTTCTTGTGCCTAGACCTAAGAACTATCCGGTGATAGGAACTAAGTGGGTTTTTCGAAACAAACTTAGTGATCAAGGGGTGGTGATTAGGAATAAAGCCCGGCTTGTAGCCCAATGCTATAGTCAATAATTAGGAATTAATTTTGATGAATCATTTGCACCCATGGCTAGGCTCGAGGCTGTCAGAATATTACTTGCCTTTGCATGCTCTAGGAATATAAAACTCTTTCAAATGGATGTTAAAAGTGACTTTTTGAATGGTGTAGTGAAGGGGGACGTCTATGTTGAGCAGCCACCGGGTTTTGAAGACGAGAAGCATCCGGACCATGTATTCAAACTTGACAAAGCACTTTATGATCTGAAACAAGTTTCCCGTGCGTGGTATGAAAGGCTAAGTACTTTTCTTTCAGAAAATGGCTTCAAGAGAGGTAATATCGATCAAACTCTTTTCATTAAAAGCAACAATAAACACATGCTTATTGTTCAGGTATACATTGATGACATTATCTTTGGAGCCACCTCTGACTCATTGAATGATGACTTTGTAAAATTGATGCATGGAGAGTTTGAGATGAGTTTGATGGGGGAGTTGACATATTTTTTGGGTTTGCAGGTGAAGCAACAAAAAGATGACATCTTCATCAACAAAAGGAAATACACAAAGGAGCTCATCAAGAAATTCAAATTCGATAATGCAAAGCCATAAAAGACGCCGATGTCTACAATAGTGAAATTGAAGAAAGATGAAGAAGATAAGTCTGTCGATCAGAAACTTTTTAGAGGAATGATTGGTTCCTTATTATACTTGACTGCTAGTAGGCCAGATATCATGTTTAGTGTTTGCATGTGTGCAAGATTTTAATCTGATCCTAAAAATTCACACATGTTAGCAATCAAAAGGATTTTCAGATACTTGCTAGGCACCACGGATCTTGGTCTTTGGTTTTCGCGTAGCCGCACTTTTGATTTGGTAGCTTACACGGATTCTGATTATGCTGGGTGTTTAGTGGATCGTAAGAGCACAAGCGGGTACTGTCAATTTCTTGGAGGTTGCATGGTCTCATGGGCCTCTAGGAAACAAAATACTGTGGCATTGTCAACTACCAAAGCCGAGTACATGGAGGCAGGTAGTTGTGCAGCCCAAGTGCTTTGGATCCAACAATAATTAATTGACTTTGGCATTTCTTTGAATGACACGCCCATTCTTTGTGATAACACTTCTGTGATTAATCTTTCCAAAAATCCTGTTTTGCACTCTCGCACAAAGCACATAGAGATTAGACATCACTTCTTGCGAGATCATGTGAGTAAGGGTCATTTTGAACTTTTGCATGTAAATACAGAAAATCAACTTGCAAACATTTTCACAAAACCCTTAACTCCTAAAAAATGCACTCAAATCGGAAGAGAACTTGGAATTTGTTGTTTGAATGAGTAACTGTGTCTTAATGTCATGATTTTTCGGTATATCAAATGGCGATTGCAGAAGGCTGGATTATGTCTAGTTGGAAGCATTCCTCATGCGCGATGGTGGTCTTCGGACCTATGTTCTCCTCCACGTACCGAAATCATCTTGCATGACTTTACTTTCATATTCTTGCTTGATTGCATGTATATATTTCTAGAAAATCATTCCTTGAAAATCTTCTTAGACCTCACTTCCTTGCTAAATAAAATGCTTTGATTTTAGATCATTTGTGAATCGTGACATATACAAAGGAGGAGGAACTATTTCCAATTGTGCATACATTTAGGGGGAGTCCAAGCTATGTTTTTGACAAATTCATGTTCTACATACATAGCAATTACCCACACACCTTGCACAAGATGATGCATATGACTTTTATTAATAAGGATTTTAGAACTTCTTTTCAACACTTTAAGGGAAATTAAATTTCTACATGGAAATGAAGAGTAATCGTGAGAAAAAAGCTGTCAACCCCATTCAATAAGTGGAATGTGAAATCGAGTAGTCGGGAATCCCCCCCGAAACAAAGGAGGAAACTCGCGTCGAAAAGTGAAGCTAAAATCCACAAGAAAATTGTGATGAATCCTAGTAGCCGGGAAACCCCATTGAGACACATGAGATGACTCACGTCGAACGGTGAAATCAAATTAAAAAAAATAAAAAAAGAGGGTTGTGCGAAGCTACCAAAGTCAAGGATCTAAATAGATTTGTAGAAAAGAAATAACCCTCTAGTGTTTTCAAGAAATTTTGCCAATATCCATATATGCTTGAAGTTCATTGCTCATTTTCACATATCTCACTCGGGTATTATTGTCATGTATGTGTATCTTGAATTTGCTCTTATCATAGTTCATGCAGTGCTTCAAACATATATATGCACTATCTCTTTTGATTATGATTCATTTCTCACATTCTGATTCAAATCAAATGCTCATTTGCTATCCGCCTATCCCACTTAGGGGGAGCTATACATATTTATATGCATGCTGGTCGGTCTTGCTTGTCTTTCATGCTTGCATGCTTACTTTTTGGTGCTAACAAAAAGGGGGAGAATATGTGTGCATAACGTTGTCATTGACGTTCTTAATATCATCTCCTAGTGACATTTTCAATCACTATTCTGAACCATGCACAAACACACGTTCTATTTTGTTTATTAAATGTCGGGCACACAATGCATGTTTTGTCATCATCAAAAAAGTGGGAGATTGTTGGACCCCTAGGTGTGTTTGATGATTTAGTTTTAATGTTGACAAAACTTGTGTGCATGTGGTATGTAAAATATCAAATTGATGAATGAATGGTTAATCAAAGATCTCATGCAACATATGTCAACTTTACTTTGCAGGACTGAAATTCATGGTGAATATCCTCTTGAAACCAAAGGATTGAAGGAACATGTACCGCGTCATCAACAAGACCAAACAGGTTGAAAATCCCATGCAATGACCACTAAAAGGGAATGGTAAGATCTATGATTGCAAAACAGTCATTGGGATTGCGAAGGTAACAAATGTTCACTCTTATGTATTTATGGAAGGCTTTGGATGGATCTTGCATATTGAGTAATCATGTGTTGTGAAGATTGGTTGAAAATAGTTCTTTTGGGTTTCACACCTTGCTCATATTCATGCCAATAGGTCATTCATGCTAGGTGTGTCTCATTGATCTTCAAAGAGCATTCTTACATACTCTTTTAGAGTTTTAAAAGATGAAATGCTAACTTGATACATTCTTGTGTTGAACTCATCTTTTCGCTTTTAAGATCATGGCATTTGAGATGATGGAGTTCCGGGTTGATTTGCATGCCATATTGTTCATATTCACTCTAGAAATGCTAGTTTCAAGAGAGAAGTTAATTTGATTTTAAAATCCATACTAATTTGGTTTTTGTATGATTTTACAGGTTCAAATCATCCAAATTAATTATCCGGAATCAAGGGACATTGGTTGCATTAATGCCATTGGGTTTGCATATGTTTTAGAGCCTAAAAAATGTGTTTTTGTGAAAGTGCAGAACCAACCGGTCGACCGCCCCCTCTAATCTGGTCGATCGGCCCAGTAACACCGGTCGACCGGCTTTTCTCTGCTATGCCCAAAACAGACCCGTGTTCTGTTCGGTCGACCAGCCCAATAAAACTGGTCGATCGATGTTTCTCTGCTATGTTCAAAACAGAATGGGTGTTGGTCCGGTCGACCGCCCCAATGAATCCGGTCGACCAGAAATTCTCTGCTACGAAATCGGGCTTCACGAAATGAATCCGAAACCCATTTTTTGGAGATCCATTGAGGGCCAAACTTGACCCTAATACCCCTTGGGCATTCATACATATGTTAGACACATTTTGGAGAAGTTTAAACATGGTTTTAATGGTCTTTTCATCACTTTCTCACTTGCATATATATGAGTTACGAATTTATGAGATCTTTAGGGTTTCTAATGTTCTCTATTTGTCTTGTAGGAGAAGAAAGGGAGAAGGAGAGAAGCTGAGCAAAGATCCAAGGTTTTCATCGACTTCCGATCATTTCTGGAGTTCGTGATTGAAGAAGAAAAGAAGCGGAACAAGAAGGGGAACGCGAGGACGTTCACATCGTCAACATCCGACTTCCTTCCAACCCGAGGCTTAGAGAAGAATTTCTACAGCCCTTTCCTTGGAGAGTTCTTTCTAGATCTTGTTTGTGTCTAGTGGAGTCATTTGCTTCATGTTTCATGCTTGTATTGAACATTTTTTATTTTTGCAACTTCAACTCTGTGAGTCTGTTGACCGTCTGCGAACGGTTGTGGTGTTCTTGTGCCGCGAGTGTTGCGGCGAGTGTGTGTGTTTGTTGATCCGTGGTAGGATCGTGTAGGAGACTACGTCTCCGTATCTTTTGGAGTGGAAGCTCCGTGCGCTTCATTTGAAGCGAGCGGATCCTCACCGGTTCGGTGAGGGATGGACGTAGGGAGTCCGTCGTGGTCCCGAACCACCTAAAAATCTTGTCTCGCATCTGTATGCTTGTGGTTTGATTGTTATTACTTTGTCTTGATCGTGTGAGAACGGTAAGCGTGAGAGAATTCATTTTCTTATTGCTTATACTCCGTGCAATCATTCTCTGCTTTGGTATCTATTTTAATTAGCTGTGTTGAAAATTTAAAAGTTACCATTGCACTTGGCGGGGACAATTCAACCCCCCTTCTTGTCCATACAAGGACCTAGGGATAACAGAGGACATGCAGATAAAGTTGTTTGAACATTTAATTTGGGGTTTAGCCCAAGAGATCTCCTACCTTGAATTGAGTTAGGAAGAATAAGAAGAAGAACGACGAAGCCCACGAATGCCCTAAAGAAACCCTAGATTCCTCCCCCTAGATCGATCCTCCCACGCCTAGAACCCACAAACTAAGGTCAACTAGGGAGGCTATAGGGTCCTATTTATAGGATTTCATGCACTAAGGAGTCCTAACTAGGTAAAGGTAGCCTAGATAGGGAAGAACTCCGAAAATCTCGATCTCTATCTATATCTAGGGTCGCCCCACCCTATCTAGCTCGAAGTAGGGTTAGAGTTTTAGGTTAGATTCGACTTCCCCTTAGTGGATTAGGGTTTGATTGGAGTTATTAACCCATTAGAGTTAGTTTTAAAACAAATTAGCCTAATTAAAATAAGGGTTTTAGAAATTTTGAATTTTAGGGATTATTTAAGCCTTTTAACCGATTATCCTCGATTATCGACCCATTAAATTAAAACTTATTATAATGTCATTGATTTCCATTATAGTCATTTTAATTATCTTTTACAAACATTTATTGTTATTTTTTACCTATCCTCTTTTGTTTTAATCTCTATCATATGGGACCAAATCGCATCAAGTTATTTCAATCAACACTGAATCATTATTTAGGTATCCATTTTTTTAGTGAAAATTTAGAAGTCCGGCGCTTTGAAAGCGCAAAAGATTTCGAATGGAATGATTTTGAATACAAAAAGTGCATTTATTATAAAATATAAACTTTTTTGTGAAAAGTCAATTTCAATTTATTTATATTATTATGATTTATATCATTATAATTTATTTATATATTTATTATTTAATCATATTTATTATTTATATTATTTTTTATTTTATAAATTATAAAATATAACTATAATTATTATATAAATATAAATATAATTGGAGAGGGGGATTTCTGTATCCCACTTGAAGAGCCGCCGAACTAGGCCCATCCGGGCCAAACAAGGCCCCGCTCGCCCGAGTGACAGCCCACTGGGCCCACTTCGGACTGACATCCCAATAAAAGTTCGCTCGGGGATACTACCTTCCTAGGCGGCCCTTAGGCTCGGAAGGCCCGAGCGTCGGTCGGGTCACAGGAAAGGTCCACGCCCGAGCCATCTCTCCGCCGGGGAGAGGAAGGCGCGTGCCGACCGATCCGACCCATCTTCATCCAAGCTAACCCTACCGCCCAGGATAAGGGCTGGCATCTCTGAGCTCGGAACGGCCGACGATTGCTTATCCATGCAGCCGTTAGGAGCCTTCTGTAAGCAGGAATTTAAGGGGTCAGTGACTCCATGTCCCCACGGCGATAAAGATCCCATGATGAGGCAGTTAAGAGCCCACGTCGAGGATGTAACTCCCGCCTGGAGCCCCTCGACTTACAGGACTCCTGAAGATGGTGCACTATTTAAATCAGGGATACCCTCTGGTGAAAGGTAAGGGCAACCACACGCTCAAAACTCCTGAGCAGGAACCACTCCACCCTTCTGGTGGAGAGGGATCTCGCGCAGAAGCTACTTCCCCCCTTTATTGCTGCCACCATAGCTCTACTGACTTAAGCATCGGAGGGTTTTCCCCAGGGACTCATCCCTGGGCCCCCTGATCCGTTTCCCTTTCTTGCAGTTCACGATCCGGTGATCCCCCGCCCGCTCAGGACCCGCCCGAGATCTCGCCTCTTCATCTGGCACCGTCTGTGGGAAACGTACAAGAAGCCAGTATGGTGCGGAAGAGCTCAAGGAGGAGGTCTGCCGGTGAAAGGGGAAGGGCCATGGTAGCGGCTGGGGATGGCCCCTCTCGGGCCTCGCAGAACCCCCCCTCCAACGCCAGTGCCCCCGCCGACGAATCACCACCCCCCTGCGGCAGTAAGGCTACCGCTTAACGGTGGTGCGGACGCCTTCCAAGCCCTCAACATAAAACTGAATATCCTCGTGGAACTCATGAGGACCCAGGCGGCTAGGGATGGAAGGTCGCGCGCCCCGTCAAGAAGCCCTCCCCGCGAGAATGCATCCCAACACACTGCCGGAGGCCGCTTCACTATCCGCGGCCAGCAGATTATCCGTAACAGGATGGGAGGACCCTCGCAAGCTCCGCCGCCGGAGCAAGAGGCTTCCTCCACACCGAGGCGGGGAAAACCTGGGGCGCGCCGTCTGAACCCGGAGACCGACGTTCCCGAGGATCGCCAAGACATTCCCCCCAGCCCCGCAGCACAACAGCAGTCGGAGCTATCCCTCCAACTGCGAGAGTTCGAGAGACGCTTCGCAGAATAAGAGCACGCCCTGCGCGCCCTGCAGAAGGCCTCTCCCCCGAAGGATGAGGAGAAATCCCCTTTCTCTGGGTATATCTTGAAAGCAGAGGTATCTCCCAGAACCACCATCCCAACCTTCAAGCTCTACGACGGCCAGGGCGACCCGGCCGATCACTACGACAGCTTCGACGCTCTAATGACCCTGCACGGAGCGTCCGACGCCATCAAATGTCGAGCCTTCGTGACCACTCTGGTCCAAGGCGCTCAAGCTTGGTTCCGGGCCCTCGCCCTCGGATCCATCCGATTCAAACAGTTTGGGCGAATCTTCAAAGAGAGTTTCGCAGGAAGTGCCCCCCCAAGGTCGGTAGCGGGGCTCCTGGCCCTTAAACAGGCGCAAGGGGAGAGACTCCAGGCTTATATTCACCGATTCAAGTCGGAAGCCCTGAGAATCCCCCGCCTAGACGTGGCCTCAGCCATAACCGCACTTACTGGGGGCACCCGGGATGAGAATCTCCGCCGCGAGCTTGTCCTCCACCCTCCTTCGACTCTTACCAAGCTAGTAACTCTGGCTTTGCGCCATGCCGAGTGCTAAGAAGTACTCAGCGCATGCCGAGATGCAATCGGCTCGGGTCAGGAGGGGGACAAGAAGCGGGCACCTTAGCCGAGCTCAGGTTCAGGAAAAAGGCGGAACCGGGACGGGGAATGCAAGGAACTGCCACGGAAGTATGAGCGGTACACCCCACTAGCCGCGCCGATCTATGAGATCTATGAAGACATCAAAGACTCGGGTCTCCTCCGCCAACCCAAGCCAATGAGGTCGAAAAACCGTAATCGCAACAAGCACTGCTTGTTCCACAGCAATCACGGGCACCACACCGGTGACTGCCACCAGCTCCAGGACGAGATCGAGCGCCTCATCCGTCAGGGGCACCTAGCTCGGTTCGTAGCCGAGCGTAAGGAAGACCGAGGAGTCTCAGAGGAGATCGACAACGCCCCCCGAGGGGTCCACATTAACGTCATCTCCGGAGGAGCAACATCAGGAGGCGACAGCGGCCGAGGAAGGAAGCGTCATGCCGAGCGGGCGAGCCGAGCCATAGAGCCTCCCAAGGCCCCTCCGAGTGAGCCCCAGGTCATAGTCTTCTCCGACCGAGACTTGGAGGGGCTGAACACCCCGCATGATGACGCCCTCATGATATCGGCCACAATAAACCATTGTAACGTAGATAGGATTCTAGTTGACAATGGAAGTGCCCCTGATGTGCTGTCTTATGAGTGTTTCCTTAAGATGGGGGAGGATCCGTCTAAGCTCCGCCCGATCCGGACCCCTCTCTGTGGGTTCAATGGCCAGGTCACCTACCCCGAGGGAGCCCTAAGCCTGCCAGTTACTCTCGGCACCCCACCCAAAACCGTTACGGTCATGGTGGACTTCATAGTGATCAAAGGTATGATAGCATACAACGTCATCTTCGGCCGAGGAATCCTCAGCCGAACGAAAGCGGTGCCTTCTACCTATCACCAAAAAGATGAAGTTCCCCACCAAAAATGGGGTGGGGGAAGTCCGAGGTAACCAGGCCATGGCTCGGAAGTGCTATAACATCTCGGTGGAAGCCTCAAGGCCGGACGGGAATAACAAGGGCCCCCGGGGAGTCGAGGAAAAATCCGCAACCGCCGAACCTGGAGGTGAATTGCTAGTGGTTTTCTTAAATGACGACCCGACCCTAGGAGTAAAGATCGGAGCCAACCTACCGTCCGAGGTTCAGAAGCAATATAAAGATTTTCTTTCTGCGTACATCCGAGTCTTCGCATGGTCTGATGATCAGCTCCCTGGGATACCAGGGGAGACCGTAAGGCACAAGCTCAACCTCGACCCCACTATGAAGCCCGTGTAACAACGAAGGAGGAAGCACGCACCAGAAAAGCAGGCGATCATCAAGGCGCAGGTCACCAAAGGGCAAGAGACTAGCCTCTTTAGACCGGTCCTGTACCCGACGTGGCTAGCCAACGTCGTCCTGGTACCGAAAGCTTCGGGCAAGTGGCGGATGTGCGTGGACTTTACCGACCTGAACAAGGCCACCCCTAAGGACTGTTACCCGTTACCGAGCATCGACCAACTAGTTGATTCAACCTCGGGCAATGAAATACTCAGCTTCCTAGATGCCTATTCAGGTTACCATCAGATCAGAATGGATCCAGAAGATATCGAGAAGACCGCCTTTATCAGCGACTTCGGCGTGTACTGCTACACACGGATGCCTTTCAGGTTGAAGAACGCCGGAGCCACGTACCAGAGGCTGGTCAACCATATGTTCGAAGGACAGCTCGGTCGGAACGTCGAGGCCTATATTGACGACATGCTCGTCAAGACCCCCAAGGCCGAAGACCACTTCGCCGACCTTGCCGAGACCTTCGGCACTCTCCTAAGGTACAACATGAAGCTTAATCCTGCCAAGTGCGCCTTCGGAGTAAGATCTGGGAAGTTCCTGGGTTTTCTGGTTACTCAGCGTGGGATCGAGGCCAACCCCGATAAAGTCCAGGCCATCCTCGGCATGCGCCCGCCCACCTGCATCAAGGACGTCCAGCGCCTAACCGGGCGTATCGCCGCTCTTAGTAGATTCCTGTCCCGTGCGGCCGAACGATGCCTGCCCTTCTTCAAGCTATTGAGGGGGCCCAAATTGGCATCTGCTACGTTCGCATGGGACGAGGAATGCCAGAAAGTGTTCGCCGAGCTCAAGGAGTTCTTGGCTTCACCCCCGGTGCTTTCCAAGCCCGTCCCGGGCGAAGCCCTGCATCTCTATCTCTCGGCAACTCCATCTACGGTTACCTCGGTCCTAGTCAGGAATGACTCGGGAGTCGAGAGGCTAGTCTATTATACCAGCAAGGTGCTCAACGAGGCTGAAAGAAGGTACCCCGCAACCGAAAAGCTCGTGCTACCGTTGGTTACCTCGGCGAAGCGCCTCCGACCCTACTTCCAGGGGCATCCCATCACCGTGCTGACCGGCGAACTGTTGAAGAGGATCCTCGTTCACCCCGAAGCCTCAGGACGCCTCGTCAAGTGGGCCATCATGCTTGGGGCCTACGACATATCCTATCGGCCTCGCTCGGCTATCAAGGGCCAGGCGCTCACTGATTTCATCGCCGAGAGCACCATCCCGACTGAAGAAAGACCTCCATCCGCACCCGGGCCAACATGGGAACTGTTCGTCGATGGGTCTTCCAACTCGGTCGGGAGTGGTGCCGGAATCCTCCTGAAGTCCCCCAAAGGAGCAGAGCTACAGTACGCCTTGAAGTTCAAATTCCAAGCATCCAACAACGCTTCCGAGTATGAAGCCCTTATCTCGGGAGCACGCATGGCCCGACGGCTGGGGGCTGAGCGAGTCAAAATCCACACTGACTCCCAGCTGGTCGCTAGCCAGGTCAACGGTGAGTACGAAGCTCGAGAGGCACCAATGATCAAATACCTCCAATTGGTCAGAGCCCTGGCTGAGCAATTCGAGAGATTTGAGGTAGTCCGAATAGCTCGGGAGGAAAACTCCCGAGCGGACGCCCTCTCTCAGCTAGCCTCCTCTCTCGACCCTGAGGGTACCCGATCGGTCCTCCTCGAAGAGCTAGAGCGCCCGAGCATTGACTCGGACCTCCTCGCTGTTGACCCGGCCACCCCGAGCGACTGGCGCACCCCGTACCTGTCGTGGCTCCAGGACTCCCAAGAGCCACTCGACCCCCCAGAGGCCCACAGATTGAAGTATCAAGCTCGACGTTTCGTCATCCTAGACGGCACTCTCTACCGAAGGTCCTTCTCGGGTCCCCTCCTGAAGTGCCTCAGCATCGACGAAGCCAACCAAGCTATCCAAGAGATTCACGAAGGCCTGTGCGGAGCGCATTCGGGAGGAAGGTCGCTTGCCAGGATCCTGCTACGGCAGGGTTACTGGTAGCCCACTCTTCAGCGCGACTGCTCAGCCTATGTGCAACAGTGCGACTGATGCCAGCGATTTGACCACTTGGTCCATCGGTCGACAACGGATCTCATCACCCTAGCCGAGTGTGGACGCACTTTTCGGTTAGAAAATCTTTTGTTGGTCTATTGAGTGCGTGGGCGTGCCAGTCACAAAGTGATGATTTATTGTGCGCTCGATCTGACTAATCAGACGATTGTGTAGTTCGTGTCGGGACGGAATCCCGCCGCGCCATAAAGGTCACGACGTCATTTACATCCCCCATACGAGGGAACACCCGTGATTAATTGACAAAATTAGGGGCCCTGCGGCCTAAAGGGATTAATACAAATTGCGCAAGAGTGGGGAGGAATAAATCACACAAGAGGCCGCATCGGGATACGAGCCATCGGCCATGTCGGTCACTCGCGGACCCTTTCATATTCGGACGAGAGTCCGAGGTAGAAACGCGATGGAAGCCGGGATAAAACCGTTCAAATATCTGCAGAAAGCGCGGCAATTTCAATAGTGGCCCGGGAAGAATCCGGGCCTAGAGACGGATCTGATTTAATCGGAATGTCGGCCCAGGGCGAGGTCGGACCGTGGCCATGTCAGGATAATTCCCGAGACTCTGGCCCGGCCTACCGGGGCAGCGTTATTATTCCTTTAACATCGAGTCACGGGGGAAGACGGGGCTGCGATATGGATTTTTACCATTTTTTTATCTGGGATTTTTACCATATAATCTTGTGTTGTTTATTCCCCTTTATGCATTTATTCTGGATGATTTTATTTATTTATTATTATTATTTATTATTATATATCTATTTTTTACACGTTTTTTTTGTTTATTTATTATGTGTTCAGGTTTATCTATTTATCATGATTTTTGTTGTTTTCTTTTATTAGTATTATTATCATTATCATTATATATTTTTTTACATATTTTCTTTTGGAAAGAAGAGTGGGCCATTGGGGGGCTAAGAGGGGCGTACCGGCGAAGACAGGGAGAGCGTGCCGGAGAGGGGGGCTGGAGGGTGTACCGGGTAGGTTAGGGTGTGCCGGAGAAGCGACAAGAGAGTGTGCCGGGGAGGGAGTTGGCGGGCGTACCGGGTAGAGGATGGGGAGTGTACCGGTGAAGGGCCTGGCCGAGTGTGCCGGGGAAGGAGCACAGGGTATGCCGGGGAAGGCTTCAAAGGGCTGTGCCGGCGACGGCGGGGGCCGAAGTGTGCCGGCGTAGGCTCAAAAGGGGCGTGCCGGGTTGGGATGTTGAAGGTGCACCGGGGAAAGGCCAAGGAAGCGTGCCGGCCAGGATGAAACTGGAAGTGGTTCGGAGAAGGTCAAGGCGGGCTGTATCGGTGAAGACCCAGAGGGCCGGCGCGACGGGCGAGGTCTGGACAGGACCCACTCCTCTGCCATTCTCTTATGTCTTTCCTTTCTATTTCTCTCCCTTGATTTTGTACCGTCTATGTGGATCCCCTTCCTCTTGATTATCTCCCCTTCTTTCTTTCCGGAAGACGGCTGTTCAAGTTGCTTAATTGTCGTTCGGTCCGGTTCTCTTTGTGTTGATTGCGGTTCCCTTACCTTGGTTGAAGCATTTTACCGTTGTCCATTTCATTTGTTTGTTGCTTCCTTTTGTCTTTAAACACGTTATCGTTTTTGATGAAAATTCGACAGCATCTCCCCTTGACCCGAGCGGTAAGGGAGATAAATGAAATGCACCCATATGGAGTGGCAGAACCCGACAATTGGAGGTGCGTGCCAGAGGCGACAACACCTTTGATAAAATCTCAGAAAACTCGGAAGAAATGACGGATGGGGGACTCCTCTGGGACTGGCTAGGGGTGCACCGGGCACGAAAGGGGGAACTGGTGGCTAGTGCGCTGGCTAGAAGGTGATGGGAGGCTAGATAGGTGTGCCGGGCTAAGGGTGGCCAGGGTGTGCCGGGCTGAGGGGCACAAGGGTGTGCCGGGCTAGCATGGTTAAGGGTGTGCCGGCTGGGATGGTTTAAGGGCGTACCGGGCAGAGCATCAAGAGGGTATGTTGGTCAGGGGCCAGTCTGGGCGGAATGGGAAGCACGCTGGCTAATGGAGGGGTTCAAGGCGCTGAATGGTAACTATGAGATTAAACTACTTAAGGGAAGAGACGGATAATGCCCAAGGTTAGGGGGAGAAGATCAAGAATGTTAGGGAAGCAGGGCACATCTCCTCTAGGGGGGGGGGGCACTCTATTGAGCTAAACGGCATGCTCTGGAGTCAGACTCACAGGGGGGAGAAGCCCATACAGGAAGCCACCGTCAAAGGACCCCTCTGGATGGTGCTACTCCAAGACGTTGTACATTGGGCCGGGCAGGCCGGCGTCATGGAAGGAGATTAACATAAGGAGCAAGAACACCAGAGAAAGGGGAGAAGCAAGTGGCAAAACATATCATAAGAAGAAACCAACGAGAATGACAGGAAACCCGGTAGAGGGGCATCTTTTATTCATGATAGAAAACGACCATGGCTGGCCAAGGGTCAAGCGTTACAGAGTATGTCTGAAACAAGCTACAAAAGGGATGAGAAGAGGAACAAGAAGGTAAAAAAAAAGAAGGGGTGAGGAGAGAGTCGGGGTCGAGCAGGGGCGACGGCTGCCTTCTCTTCCTCTGCTACCTCCCGCTACATAGAACCTCTCTCTCTCTCTCTTTTCTTACTATCTTTCTCTCTTTCTGGCCTTTTCTTTCCCGGAGCTCCCTGGGCTTGCTGAGCTTAGGCGGACGGGGCTCTCCTTCTTCCTCTTCTCTCTTCTCCCTTTTTCTTTCTGCCTCTTCCTTCTATGGGTGTATGGTGTGGTCTCTCTCTCTCTCTCCCTTTTCTTCATCTAAGCAGAGGGGTTTTATACCCCGGGACCAGCCGATGATGGTCGGGGACGGGAGTAGGTGGGGTGACGACACCCCATCAAGGTCCAGGTATGGGCCTGCCATGTCTCCGCTGCGCGCCGAGGACTACGAGCGTTAACCGGCGTGGCTGGGCCGAACGCTGTGCCGCTGGGGGCTGAGGAAGGCGTGCCGCTGGAGAGCCTCACAGGTGTGCCGCTGAAGGCCTTCGTAAGTGTGCCGCTGAGGGGCTTTGAAAGTGTGCCGCTGGAGGCAGCGCTGGGCGTGCCGCTGGAGTGAATAGCAAGCGCGTTGGGTGGAGGCTCTTGCGGGTGTGCCGGCCAAAGGGAGCAGCAAGCGTGCCGGTGGAGGCCAGCAGCAGGTGTGCTGGATGAAGCGGGCAGCAGGGTGTACCGGGGAGTCACGTTCCGGTGTCTCGCTCGCGTACAGGTCCCAGTACTTCTCTGCCCTGCACGCATTCGATGCTCTCAAGGAGGAGGGAGGCATCGTCGAACATGCCAAGGTGCTCGTACCACAGGCCCAACTGGGAGCCATGGATCTGCCCCCTGGCCGGCTGCCTGCCGGGTAAGTGATATGGCTAGCCTGCGCCCATGGCGATCTCCGAGTCCCTGGCCCCGTCCATGGACCTCTGGTTGACGTTGGCTGAGTCGATGATTATGTACTCGTCATCCACTATCATCATCTTCGTATGGACATAAATCATGAAACGCCTGGCCTGCTATGCCCTCACATAATCAGAGTCCGGCTCCGACCCTTCCGATGGTGCAAACTCCCCACTACTCTTCACCTCCCTGTTCCCAAGGCGGAAGAAAGTGAGATAGTCCTTGGGATTTGCTTCGATGCCCTTGGCATGAAGGGCCTGAGCAATATCTGTGTACATCATCTCCATGGTCTTACGCTGCTAATCCAAGATAGCCTGGACAGATGCTGTCTCGGGCACTCCCTCCGGCCACATTGGGACAACAACGTAAACTGTGAACTGCTCACCAGCCTCAATCTTACTTACAACCCTCAGGAAGAGCTCCTTTGAAACCAGATGCAGAGCTCCAACTCCTCCATCTTGATGTCATCTGCTCTCCACCCAAAGGAGCTGCCAAGGAAGTACTGGTTCTCGATGTAGATGAAGTTCTTTGCTCTGCGGATAGCATTTATGTATGCATCTTGAATGCTCCGGTCAATTATGTTATCCTTTCTACTGACAAGCCCAGCCCTGGCTGCATCCTCGGGAGTATCATCTTGCATCTTCTCTTCTTGTATATAGCTCATCAGGCTTGACATCATCCTCAGTGCTCTTTAGTTTCTTTAAGAGAAAAGGAGTTTGCTGTTGTGTAGGATCAGCTGCAACAAGAATAATGTGCTTCTTTCTTCCCAATGCTGGCATATCAATGTCCACCATTGGTTTAAATGTGTCACGTGCAGTGGCAGGTTCATCCTCAAGAATTTGCTTGGAGATATGATTATCTTCATTTTGTGACTTGCCGCGAGATTCCAATGGTCTCACCAACCCATGTAAAGCATGAAGTAGCACATTGAGTTGGAACTTGGAACCTCTTCTGGAGAAAGAAACGTGGACAAGGGCAGCTAGCAATACTGTAACTGAGGCCCCAACGCCTACAGTTTGAGGCCTGGGAAAATAATTGAAGGTGCCGTCTTTCTTCTCCGGGGTTGGGAAACCAACCAGCTGCCGAACCCGTCACTGGACCCCCCCCGGGGCAACCAGGAGTTCCATGCTCCTCCGATGGGTCCCCTTTCCGGTGGCGATGAGAACAGGCAGACCCCCCCTTCCTCTACTTCGAGGCTGGGAAACCCCAGAACGGATTGGAGGGGCGGAAGGGCACGAACCCGCGGAAGCAGAGGTGGCGGGTATCGCGGCAGGGATTTGTGGAGCGGAGAGGCGGCGGAGAAGCCGCGATGGTGGTTGGCGGATTAGGGTGGGTTAAAGGAAGATCAGTGTTTGCCGTGCTCGGAGCAACCTCATAAGCTTTCAGAGATAAGTCAGCAGCATCTTTTCCATCTTGATCAGTCTTGAACTCAGCTAGGTATTGATAGTAATCTCCTCTCATTTTATAGTAGAAAACATTTGACTCTGCAGAACCGGAAGATGGGGTCACATGTTCATCAATGATGGTCAAAATATCACTACAAATCTTGGTCAGCTCCTCCTCCGCTTTCTGACAGTAACCTTCGATCAACTTGACATCCTGTTAATTCCCTTTAGAATCTTCTCTCTGCCCTATCGAGAACATTATGCGCCAGGAGGGTGGCCATCACTTCCGCTCGAAGAGGGGGGGGGGGTGCAGCACATGAAAACAGAGCATCGTTTCTCCTGGCGTCCCATCAAGGACAGGGTACGTGGAGGCCAAGGGCGCCGCGATAGTGGGCGATGCAGCAGGTGTGGTGTGTATGATGATACGGTGACTGACGTGGCCCACCGGCAGAAGATGGCAGGCCGTTGGGGGTGCTGGCTGTAGGATTGGACACATGCGGAGTGAGCACCGGCAGTGGTTGGCGTGGCCCGGTGAAGGGTGTGGGAGTCTGACACGGTGCGGTGCATGCCATCCGGTGCAGTGGCTGGCCATCCGGCACGGGGGTGGCTGGGTCGTCCGGTGCCGCGTATGTCATCCGGCACAAGGGTGGCTGGGTGTAGCAGGAGTGAGAGGAACGCCAGGAGGGGGGCATCCGGTACGGCGTGAGCGGGCTCATCCGGCACACTGGATGTGTACCGCTGGAGGTGGCCAGGCGTGGTGGTGTGCCGTGGAAGAGGGTGGCCCGGCGCGGTGGGTGTGTGCCGCGGAGGAAGTGGCCGTGGGGGAGGGTGGCCCGGCGCGGTGCGTGGCCACCCGGTGCGGCGGTGTGCCGGGTGCGAAGGCGGGTGCACCAGGTGAATTCGCGAGGGAAGTGCACCGGGTGGAGAGCTTTCAGAGCACACCGGATGAGGGAGAAAATGAGAGAGAGAGAGAGAGAGAGAGAGAGAGAGAGAGAGAGAGAGAACGCCCTCCCCTTTTATTTATTTATTTTTTATATTATTATATATATATTATATATATACTATTATTATTTCTTTTATTCTCTTTTTCTCTTTTCTTCTTTTTATTTCTTCACCATTATTTATTCTTTCATTTCTAACCTTCTTCTTTTTCTCCGTCCGCTTCAAAATGGCTGGAGTTAGAATGCGCTCAATGTCCGTAAAAATTTTTTTGAGTGTAACGACCCAGAGCTCCGGATACCGATATACCGATAAAATCGATACACCGATACCAAGAACTGGAGACACCACCCAAGAGGCTGATGAGGCCCCGTAAGGGTTAGTGAGATTTGTCGAGGGATTGCATAACGAATTGGAATTACAACGCGCATAAATTAATTATAGCCACAATATTAAAATAGTGCGGAAACAATTTAAAATAATAGAGTGATAAAGTATATACACTAGTCCAGATTTACAAATAAGCAAAAGTCCAATGTACAACTACACGGGACATACCCCGATCAAAAGTACGTAAAAAGACGAACCGACCACTGCTGGCACGCTAGACTCGGTCTCCAAAAGTGCGGGAAGAATCGGCGGGAGACTGGGGCGGCTCACCTGAAAGAGGAAAGGGTGAGTCACAACCAGACTCATTAGGGGTCACGCGGATCCCTACCTCAAACTAAATACACAGGCATGCAAATAAAAAGGCAATTAGAGCATGCATTTAAACAATAAATAGGCAAATGGCATAATTAAAACAAAAGCTGTAAGTCTAACTAAACAATTAAAACAGCTAACCAATTGCCACTTGAATCTCGGTATTCGCGTCAGGAAACTAAATCCACCAATAAAGTAAATCTCACTACTTCCAAGTGACAGGAGAAGACAAGGACCACAAGAAGATCGAAACCAGATGCGTCCACGGCGTCTTATACTGCGTCTCAAGCAACTCACGTGTACGCGTCTACACGTGGGAGGCGTAACAATTTCAGTACCGAACCGAGTAACTAGTCAGAGCGACACTCGTTAGTGCCAATCCCTGTCTCTGATCACGTGTGCACACACTGACTCTCGCCTGTGCCAGGTCCTCCAGCTAGTTTTCCCCCTCCGTAGGACGCTACGGCCAAGCCGGGGGCCCACGGAACTAGCTTAGAAACCGTTGATTGGGATACCCTACCACCTCTCCCTGGTGGGTCGACCGCGTCGTAGGGCTACGACCAGTGGCTCTATCACAAGGAACGAGAAAGCTACTCTATTATGATAATTAAACGCATAATCACATAAATAAATGCATTTTGAAATCTGCAGGGATGGGCGGTCTAGTCTCGGCCGCTCATCAATACACGGTCTCCCTTTAGGCCGCGCCAAAGGAAAATAGACGGTCTCTCAATGGCCGTTCAACACTACACGGTTTCCATTGGGCCGCGCCCATGGACATGAATGGTCAGAAAATAGCCGCTATATCGGCGTGATGGCGAGTCGGGTTCGGCCTTGGCCGAAACACCGCCCGGAGGGCTCGTAACGAACAGAAAAAAATAAAACAATCTGTCATGCCCATACAAAAATTCTACAGCTACACATGCCATTAAAAATAAATAAACAAAGCTTAAATCATGAATATCATAAAATTAAACTAAATTAGGCTAACATAGAATTTTGCCCGGAAATCGAGGAAAACGAAGACGCATGGGCGTGCATGTGGTGCCAAAATGATCCTAGTGAGGTGAGGAGTTCATCTCCCTACCTCGATCGCGGAGAAAACGTCGTTCCGAGCGCGCACGAGCCGAAGGTCGCCGCGGTTGCTCTCGCCCGATCCCGTCTCCTCGCTCCTCGAACCGCGGGAAGAAGGGCGCCAACGCGATCCTTGCGTCACGACCTTTCCAACGGTACCTCCCTTGCCTCGATCAGCGCTCGTCTGGACCAAAACCGAGCGAGAGAGAGATTCAAGAAATTAGGCCTAAAATATAATAAAAAGGGATTTGCACGGAAACCGATGAAAATGACGACGGATGGCGACGCATGTGGCGTCACTGTACTCCTGACGAGACGAGGAGTCCATTCCCCTACCTCGATCGCGGTGAAACCCGTAAATCGGTGCAGATCGGACGACGGAAGTCACGCCGTCCTCTCGCTCCCACGCGTCGCTATGCTCTGCGGATCGAGACGAGGTCAGCGTCAAAACGTCCCTCGCGTCGAGCCGGTTCCAACGGTACCCGCCACGTCTCCGTCCGACGTCGTCTCGGCCCGATAGGAGAGAGAGGGAGAGAGCATACGTGAGGGAGAGAGAGCGTGGGAAAGAGGGAGAGAAAGAGATGGGGAGAGAGAGGGGCGTGCATGTGTTTTAACTTTCTTTTGATTATCTTGTTTTTTTGAAATTTTAACTCTAATTACATTTTAACCCTAAAAGAAGTAAAACTATATAAATGCCTAATTATATTATATAAATATTTTAACTACACCAAATAAATACCAGAAAATGCTCTAAAAATCTATAAAAATAGACTAAATTCGCAGAATAAATTCTAGATCCAAACTACTAAGAATCTGACAAGATACGGATCTTACAGTCCCTCCCTCCTAAAAGAAATTTCGTCCCCGAAATTTAAACGGAAGGAAAGGAGGAAGCTGAAAGAAAAGCCATACCATGAAAATAGAAAGCCGGTTTCCCCCGTGACATGAAGAAAACCCGTTTCAATCTAAAGTTTGCCACGGCACCGTACTTCTCAAGCCAATCCATGCCCAAAATAGCATCATAATCAACCAGCTGCAGCGCATAGAACTTTGCTGGCATCTGGTGATTACTGATGACAACTGGAGAATCTTCTAGGCACACTGGAGTGACCATGAAATCTCCCGATGGTAGCTCGACAAGCAAATTGCAGGATACTTCCACCATCGGCTCCTCAACACGAGCAAGAAAATCCTCAGAAATAAATGAATGAGTAGCACCTGAATCGAAAAGAACGTGTGCTGGACGACCAAAAATCAAAATAGTACCTTCCACCATATTTGACGCTATCGCCTCTGCACGCGTGATGTGAGTAACCCTGCCTCTCGGCTGACGACTGGGTGCAGAAGACTGCTGGGAAGGAACTGAAACTTGCGAATAAAACTGTTGAGGTTGAGGTGGCGGAGGAAGACGGAACTGTGGCTGTTGCGGCTTGGTAACCTGCGAGAACTGCACCGGCCTCGGCCTCTGCGGACAGTCTCGAACAACGTGACCCAGCTGATTGCACAGATAACACACCACTGGCAAAGAACACGGTACGCCAGGGTGACTCACACCACACCTCAAACACATTCTCGGCTGACTGATTACAGATCCTTGGCGCTGTTGAAAAGAAGGCGTCGTCTGCTGCACAGTGCCAGAAGGAGCCTGTTGATCATGACGCTTCTTGGACTTCTTAAACTTCCACGAGGAACAGAGCTTGGAAAAGGAAGGACCACCAGCAACAGGAATTGCAGACGAAACTCCTGCTACAAACGGCTGACTGCCCTGCTGAATCTGCACGGTCGGCACAGTCGGTGGAACTGCATCTGGTAGTTGTCCTCGAAATCTTGCCAATTTCATTTCTAAAGTCACGGCTGCCTGGTACGCTCCGTCTAGGTCGGGCACACGGGTCGCATACAACGGCAGTCGTAACTCTGGCTTTAATCCTCGCAAAAACGGTTGCGTCTTCATGACTTCATTTGCAAGGACGTGGGGCGCATATTGACCCAATTCCAGAAACTTGTTGCGGTACTGCACCACGGTCATATCACCCTAAATCAGTTCCATGAATTGATATGCTTTAGCCATATGGAGACAAGCCGGAATAAAAGCACGTTCGAAAGCTGTCACAAACTCTAGCCAGGTGATCTTCCGAGGCGGTCGGGAACGGAAAGCAACTGCCCACTCGGCATTCCACCACGTCAACGCTGCACCTTGAAGCTGAAAGGTTGCCAACATGACCTTCTCGTCCTCCGCGCACTCCATTGCTCGGAATACGTGCTCCGTCGCATCAAGCCACTGTCTTGCCACCTCAGGATCAGACTGACCTTCATACGATGGTGGGTTGAATAGAAGAAATTCCTTGAGTGCTCTGCCACAACCACCAGGCAAGTCGGCTTGAGGGGCAGCAGCTGGGGCTGGAACAGGCACGGCTTGAACTGGAGCTGGCACAGCAGGAGGAGGAGCAGGTACAACAGGAGGATGAAAAGTGCCACCCTTTTCCTGAGGAACATGAGCTCTTCCTTTTCGCGGCGTTCTTTTTTTTCGCGGTGGCATCTTAAAGCTAGAAAACATACGACAATGGAAAACACATCCGTAAGTACGGAAAACATCCTAAGCCAGCAATAGACAACTCAAGGGACTTGCTCTGGACTCGCTCATGCAATTTCAATTCCTTATACAATTCCTCAACACAGCTCTGATACCAACTGTAACGACCCAGAGCTCCGGATACCGATATACCGATAAAATCGATACACCGATACCAAGAACTGGGGACGCCACCCAAGAGGCTAATGAGGCCCCGTAAGGGTTAGTGAGGTTTGTCGAGGGATTGCATAACGAATTGGAATTACAACGCGCATAAATTAATTATCGCCACAATATTAAAATAGTGCGGAAGCAATTTAAAATATCAGAGTGATAAAATATATACACTAGTCCAGATTTACAAATAAGCAAAAGTCCAATGTACAACTACACGGGGCACACCCCGGTCAAAAGTACGTAAAAAGACGAACCGACCACTGCTGGCACGCTAGACTCGGTCTCCAAAAGTGCGGAAAGAACCGGCGGGAGACTGGGGCGGCTCACCTGAAAGAGGAAAGGGTGAGTCACAACCAGACTCAGTAGGGGTCACGCGGATCCCTACCTCAAACTAAATACACAGGCATGCAAATAAAAAGGCAATTAGAGCATGCATTTAAACAATAAATAGGCAAATGGCATAATTAAAACAAAAGCTGTAAGTCTAACTAAACAATTAAAACAGCTAACCAATTGCCACTTGAATCTCGGTGTTCGCGTCAGGAAACTAAATCCACCAATAAAGTAAATCTCACTACTTCCAAGTGATAGGAGAAGATAAGGACCACTAGAAGATCGAAACCAGATGCGTCCACGACGTCTTATACTGCGTCTCAAGCAACTCACGTGTACGCGTCTACACGTGGGAGGCGTAACAATTTCAGTACCGAACCGAGTAACTAGTCAGAGCGACACTCGTCAGTGCCAATCCCTGTCTCTGACCACGTGTGCACACACTGACTCTCGCCTGAGCCAGGTCCTCCAGCTAGTTTTCCCCCTCCGTACGACGCTACGGCCAAGCCGGGGGCCCATGGAATTAGTTTATAAACCGTTGATTGGGATACCCTACCACCTCTCCCTGGTGGGTCGACCGCGTCGTAGGGCTACGACCAGTGGCTCTATCACAAGGAACGAGAAAGCTACTCTATTATGATAATTAAACGCATAATCACATAAATAAATGCATTTTGAAATCTGCAGGGATGGGCGGTCTAGTCTCGGCCGCTCATCAATACACGGTCTCCCTTTAGGCCGCGTTAAAGGAAAATAGACGGTCTCTCAATGGCCGTTCAACACTACACGGTTTCCATTGGGCCGCGCCCATGGACATGAACGGTCAGAAAATAGCCGCTATATCGGCGCGACGGCGAGTCGGGTTCGGCCTTAGCCGAAACACCGCCCGAAGGACTCGTAACGAACAGAAAAAAATAAAACAATCTGTCATGCCCATACAAAAATTCTACAGCTACACATGCCATTAAAAATAAATAAACAAAGCTTAAATCATGAATTTCACAAAATTAAACAAAATTAGGCTAACATAGAATTTTGCCCGGAAATCGAGGAAAACGAAGACGCATGGGCGTGCATGTGGTGCCAAAATGATCCTAGTGAGGTGAGGAGTCCATCCCCTACCTCGATCGCGGAGAAAACGTCGTTCCGAGCGCGCACGAGCCGAAGGTCGCCGCGGTTGCTCTCGCCCGATCCCGTCTCCTCGCTCCTCGAACCGCGGGAAGAAGGGCGCCAACGCGATCCTTGCGTCACGACCTTTCCAACGGTACCTCCCTTGCCTCGATCAGCGCTTGTCTGGACCAAAACCGAGCGAGAGAGAGATTTCAAGAAATTAGGCCTAAAATATAATAAAAAGGGGGTTGCACGAAAACCGATGAAAACGACGACGGATGGTGACGCATGTGGCGTCACTGGACTCCTGACGAGATGAGGAATCCATTCCCCTACCTCGATCGCGACGAAACCCGTAAATCGGTGCAGATCGGACGACGGAAGTCACGCCATCCTCTCGCTCCCACGCGTCGCTATGCTCCGCGGATCGAGACGAGGTCAGCGTCAAAACGTCCCTCGCGTTGAGCCGGTTCCAACGGTACCCACCACATCTCCGTCCGACGTCGTCTCGACCCGATCGGAGAGAGAGGGAGAGAGCGTACGTGAGGGAGAGAGAGCGTGGGAAAGAGGGAGAGAAAGAGATGGGGAGAGAGAGGGGCGTGCGTGCGTTTTAACTTTCTTTTGATTATATTTTTTTTTTGAAATTTTAACTCTAATTACATTTTAACCCTAAAAGAAGTAAAATTATATAAATGTCTAATTATATTATATAAATATTTTAACTACACCAAATAAATACCAGAAAATGCTCTAAAAATCCATAAAAATATACTAAATTCACAGAATAAATTCTAGATCCAAACTACTAAGAATCTGACAAGATACGGATCTTACATTGAGTGTTCACACCGAGCCATATCCGTTCGCTTGGTGGGGGATAGACATCCTTGGGCCGTTCCCTACGGCTCAGGCCCAAAAGAAGTTTGTCATCGTCGCCATCGACTACTTCTGTCACGCCCCGAACCGATAGCAGCGGAACATGTCGTTTGCTCGGAACGTGGCAGTTAAACAGTCGTGAATGATCAAGAGCAATGGCATGAGACCAAATGATTTAGAGTAACAATAAAAAATCTTATTTCAGATATAAGCCTCTTACAAATTCAAACTTCAAAACTTGAAGACTCAGCTACATCACAATGAAAGAAAAGAAAATGACACTCTAACAGACTTAGCCAAGATAACTAAATAAAAGACACCACGCTAGACTCAAGAAAGATAAAAGACTCGGGTTCACTAGTTTTCGAAGCTCGCTTGCACACTTGTCCCGCCCGTGTGAGTCTCGGTCTCGCTAGCCACCTGATTACCTGAAAAATGTTGGAATAAACTGGGTGAGCGAACGCTCAGTAGGAATTATATCTCAGGAACTAGCAATGGGTTTAAGTAATTATAATTTTTCACATGTAAATGCAATATGCATGTAGAAATAACTGAGCAAATGAAATAAACTAATAATAGAATAACACGTCGTGCAAAACTTCCAAGCGAGTCTTAAACAAGAGATATTCATGAGAGACCTTATAGATTATTGGTTATTTCACGCAAGTACTTTGCCCGTGTCGGGCCACGCTAGTAAGTCACGCAAGTCGAGTCACGCACGCAAGAAAGAGAGAGTGTGGAATATCAAAGATCAAGAGAAAAAGTACTTCGGTACAATGCTAGACACCGTGATCATTATAACTCCCATGGGCACTAGTACTTTTGGGTGCTCCTCCCAGGACCAGATCGGGCCCTTATATGCACAGCATTAAAGATAGATCTAGACATCCACGATAGTTTATAGCCAATAAGGAGTTTCAAGAACAAGCTTTAATAAGATGATAAGATAAGATTTTCATGGAATCCAAGGGCAAGGCCCTTGAGTAAGGATATTCTTGCGATAAAATCCACGCGAAGCATATAAACCATGACATGTCGATAAACTGGGTGGAATTGGTCCCCTAACTGGGTACCATAACAAATAAGTGGCCATACGTAGATGGTCACCCTTTCGATATAGAATTGAGGTCCACAAGAATAGCATATATATGATGTCCACATCCCATTAAGAATATTCTCATGATATCCACATAGCATATCATGAGGGCCGGTATACCATGTTTCTATAGAGTGACATGGTAAAATAGTGTAAAGGGTTTTTATGATACAACCCGCTCGGTCGGCCTTGAGGGAATCCAAGGCTATGAGGAGACTTACGGAGGTCCCAATGACTAACTCGCCAGTCCAAAGGAACGGAATGTCCAATGGAGGGCTTGTATGTCACCGAGAGTTAGTGGGTAATGCGATAAATCATCGTGAAACATGGGACTATACTCACGGAATGGAATATAGTGCCGATATATATATATATATATATAAAACCCTCGGTTCACAGAAAATAGCATAAAATAATCACACAGGAATTAGCGACTTAACATAAGTCACTACTTAATAAATTAACGCCCTGCACGGGGTCGTTTATTTCCGATTTGACGACTTCTGTATCAGTCGTCCATCATATATTTCTGTTATGCCGGGGTTTCCTTAATTCTGTATTTTCCATAAAACACGCCTTATTCAAGGGCGTTATTTAATAAAGCAACGACGTCGTGGCTGTCGTTAATTATCCATTTAACAGAACTTTATTAACAGCTGGTGCTTTGGTGAACTAGCGACTCATAAAAAGTCGTTAATAAAAAGTCGCGCCCTTGTATAGGGCGTCTTATTAATAAAAGACGTCCTACTGAATGTCGTTAATTCATTCTTTTCCAGGATTTTAACATGAATAGTGGTAATTTTCAGGATAATAAATTTTCAGGAAACAAATTAATTACATGGTCAGGACAAGAAAAATATCAGGAGTCGGGATATATGATCATGCATTAGATTTAACTACCGGTTTCATAGATATTAAATTTTAAACATGCGTATTTATTAATTACTTGAAATTGACGACTCTTAGGTCGGGCATCAGATCATGAATTAGCGCCCTTACATGGGTCGCTACTTACAAAATTTCACAGAAAACCTCTAAAACTCAGTGAAACTATATGCATGGATTAATTTATGTTAACAACATGATTATATAATAAGTTTGGGCTACAATTCTTGAGAAAACCTACCTTGATCTGAAGATTTTGCGTTTGACGAAGTGAAATACAGTACTATGCTTTCGGGTATAGGAACAGAGGATGGAGAAGCACTTGTTCTACTTCTCAGCGGAAGAAAAGCTTGAACTGCGGCCACCCCCCCTTTGTACACAAGGAAGAAGAGGAAGACGAAGAGGCTCTTCAGTTGAGCAGCCGCAGGAGGAAGAACAGCAACCACCGCAGCTTCACGGTTTTAAGGAAGACGATGGCCTTCCTTCCGGCAACAAGGAGGAAGAGGAAGAAGTAGCACCCCTTTTTCGCTCAATCAAAGAAAAAGAGCAGCAGCTAGGTAGCAGAGAGAAGAGAAAGATGTAGAACTAAACTGCAGGAGATTAACGCGGTTCGATGAAGATCTAAAGAGTATAAACGAGGTCTCGAAGAGAGTTATTTATAGGAAAAGAATCCTATAGGCTTTAAGACTTTGATTAGAACTAAAATTTCCCTTAGTGAAGATCCCTACGATCCTCAACTATCCTCGTAGTCATCCCTTCCTTAATTGATCTTACCCAGTTTAGCATTTTGTTCGAATCGGATGCAAAACAACTCTCAATGTGAATTAACGCATTGTCTTGAGGCGTTACTTTTAAATTCGTGACTGTATCTACAGTCTTAAATTCTTGAATTAACGCCTTGAAGGAGGGCGTCTCTTAAGATTTTATTTTCTTACCCTGCTTTGCCCATTTTACGGATTAAATTAGCGACTATGATAACGGGCGTTAATACTGTAAATAACGCACAAGAAAAGGGGCGTTAATTATTCTTTCCGTTTCTTCACTTTAGGTGTTTTGAGATTTGATGCCTTTTGGTACAGGCATCTCTTTTGAAACTAACGCCTATGCAAAAGTCGTTTTTAAAGAAATAACGCCCTTCCGTCGGGCGCTGTTCATGATTTCACGTTAACTTATGCTAGTTACAATATTTGAGGATTTTTATCTTTTTTATTTGATTAGGTCTAGTTATGAAATTTTATGGGTAATATTTTTTCATTTTTCTTGATTTTTTCATATAATTAATTTTTAAAAATTCCTTTAAATCAAAAGGTGGCACTATTTACTTTATTTTGAATTCACGACTTAATTTAAGTCATCTTTTATGAAACACACGCCCAAGACCATGGCGTCATTTTCCTTTTGGCATTTCTTTGAAGAAATAAAATTATGTTTATATCCTTCCTTATGCTATTTATGCTTTATTTAATTTTTCTAATTTAGAAATAACGACTTGCTCAAAGTCGTTTCTTATAGAATGGACGCCCATCAATGTTGTCGTCAATTAAATTTTTACTTTTCTTATTAGCCTCCAAAAGACTGATATCGTATATATGTCCATTCTTTTCTCTTTTAATTTTTCTTAATTCATTTAAATCTTATTAATGTATATTTCTTCCTTCTAATAAAAGTATAATGTAATAAATGTGAATATTAAATTTTATAAATTATTAATAAAATATAAATTGATGTTCTCTTCGAGATTTATTGATTCTAAATTCAAATAAAATTGTATTATGCATTAAATGCCTTACTTAAAAATAACATGTTATTCTTAAATTTATTATAATATAAGGGTAAGGTCATTAGGATGTCGGGGGCCGTGTACCGGGTCTGGGCATGATATAATAATGAGCATATACATATTTATTAATATATTTAGATATACATCTAAGTTCTCATGTATATTATTATATACGGCTTTTCCTTGAAGGGGTTCATATATATATAAATCGATTATGTATATATATATATATAGGTTTTTCCATATAGATATATATATATATTTTCCCATGTATATGTATATAGGTTGGCTTAGGTTTCTTAATGGCCTATTTTGTAGGTGGGTCATGATATATACTAGGGTCTTCACTGATTAAGAGTTTGCTTAGTACTTCAGATAGGGGTTTCATTTCTTATAATTTCCTTCACTTTTATTTCCTTCTTAATCATTATCTTAGGTATCAGAGGCTGGTTCGATCCTAGGTAAAATATTTACTTTCATTCCAAAAGGTAATATTTACTAGGCTTTTGTTCACCATTATTAGCTATTTATAGGAATATGTAAAAAAAGTAAACTATCTTTTTCATAAATAATTGGGTTTCTATTTAGCCTAAAGTAATATCACTTGGACATTTATTTATTTAAATAAATTTTATTTATTAAACATCATATACTTATAAGAGTATGTATTTATCATTATGTATATTTTTATTCTTATTCTAAAATTACCGGGCGTTACAACTTCACCAAGTGGATCGAGGCCGAAGCCACGGCGAGGATCACCGAAACAGCTGTCTGGAATTTCGTCTGGAAGTCGATCATCTGTCGCTACAGCATCCCCTGGGTGATAGTGAGCGATAACGGTCGGCAATTTGATTCTCGCTATTTCCGAGATAGATGTGCCGACCTAGGCATTCGCAATCACTTCACCTCGGTCGCCCACCCTCAGGCTAACAGACTGGTCGAGAATGCCAATAAGACTATCTTAAAAGGCATCAAGACCAGGCTCGGTAAGGCCAAGGGCAGCTGGCTTGAGGAATTGCCTAGCGTGCTTTGGTCGCACATAATGACTCCTAGAACGGCAACCGGTGAAAGTCCTTTCCGGTTGGTATACGGCACTGAGGCCGTCATTCCATTGGAGATCGCCAATCCCTCCCTCCGAGTCGTCTGCTTTTCGCCCGAGGCAAACGAGCATAAACTGCTCGAAAACCTCGACCTAGCAGATGAAATACAAGAGATTGCCAGCATCCGAGCAACGGAATACCAGCGCCGCCTCACTCGATACTACAACGCCAAAGTCCGAGACAGACACTTCCAGCCAGGAGACTTCGTCCTCAGAAAAGCCGAAGCCTCTCGACCACTTGAGGCGGCGGGCAAGCAATCCCCTAACTGGGAAGGCCCCTACTGAGTGGTCGAGACGCTCGGGAAGGGAGCTTACCGGTTATCTACGATGGAAGGAGAACCCATCGCTCGGACGTGGAACACAACTACGCTACGCAAGTTCTATTTCTGAATACCAAACATTGTGTAAGCAGCATAGAATAAACAAAAATTCCCCTTCCTTTATTCAAACAACCCGCTCGTACATCAGGAAGGCCGAAGCCAAGAAAATACATGTCAAAAAAGAAAAAGTCCATCTACCGCCATCATATGAGCCCATCGCTCAGCTGACTCGGATGACCTTCCTGCGTCCAGCCACTGACTCTGTCTCGTGTAGAAACTGGCTCGAATAAAGAATAGTTGACCCAGTTGGCTCGGGTAGCTCGAGACAAAGGTGACAGAGGGATTAGGAAAGAGAAGGCTACCTTCCAAGTTGAACTTGGAAGAGAAGGGGCAGAGGGAATGCGCATCTTCCCCGCCAAACTGTCAACTCTTTGGAAGAAAGAGAGTGCAGGCACCCTCCGAAGAGTGAAAGAAAGGAGGAGCAGAGTAGAAGAGGGAAAAAGAGGCTGCAAGAAAGAAAAAGAAACCAGCAGAGCTGGACGAGGAGGCAGGGGAAGGCCCAGAGGAAGAGAGCTTAGTCGGATTCCTCCTCCCATCCGTGAAGCGAGCAGGAAGGGACGGGCGGTAGGGACGTCTGATGCCCCCATCCGTCCTCCGTCTCGCCCCCCTGCAAGCGCCGCCCGAACTGATAGAGGGAAGACGACGTGCCTCCGTACGTCAAACCCTCTTCAATTCTGAACATCGGCTGTAATATCCCGGACCTTTCGGATCCTTCTTCGTGGGTCCCGGATCTGGTTCTCAGAGCGTCCAGCTCTGTTGTGTCCAAAATTTCGTTTCGGACATCTTTCGTGTTCAGATCGGCGCGATCCGGAGTCGTTTCGGAGGCCCGGAGGCGTTCCGCGGCTTTTCCGCGTGTGTTTTCCGATTCCCGGTGTGTGTTTCGGCTTTTTCTTCGGAAGCTCGCTGCAGGCGAACCGGGCGGTTCACCCGGGCACGAGTGGTACCGTTGCGATCGGTGCGTTCCGAGGATTCCGGAAATGTATTTTTCTATTTTCCGGTATTTTTTTGAAAATTCGGATTTTCTATAAAGCCCTAATTCTTTTTCTTTTCTCCTTTCTCTTTCTTCTTCTTCCTCTTCCTCCGTTTCTTCCCACCGTGACACCCTCCTCTCTCCCTCTCTCCCATTCGGGCGCGGTGAACCCCTCCCCGGCGGTTGACAGCGGCAGGGCGACGGCGTGGATGCGTGGGCGGCGGCGAGGCGAGCTCGTGGGCGTGCGGCGTGCGTGGGAAGCGTGAGGAGTTCGTGAAGTTTGAAGCGTTCTTCGTGATTCGTGATTGATTCGACGGAGCATTTGCTCCATTGAGGTAGGGTGACGTTCCTTAGCCTCATGCCGATCTTTTCCGCGATTTATAGGCCACGGGGAGGCCGAGAGGGGATCGTTTGAGCGTTGTTGGGTTTTTCCATGACTTGGGGAGAGCTCGCCCGATCTATGGATTTGATGCATGATTTCGTGTTTTGATGGCCTAGAATCATGCTAGGGGTCCCCAGGGGTCTTCCCCCTTGATTTCCCCCTCTCCTATGGAGGCATGGGGGCGTGGTTAGAATTTTGGGCGTTTCTACCGTTTTCGGCCGCGGACTGAGAACGCGCTATACTCCAGTAGCGCGTTCTTGGAGGTCGCGCTGCCCCAACCGAGCGCGTTCATCGGAGAAGATGAACAGGAGGCGATTCCTGTCGCGCTATGGGGTCCTAGAGCGATCAGCCTTGTCGTGCTAGGCATCCCTAGCGCGGTCTGTCGTGTCGCACTAGTCGTCCCTAGCGTGACATGCCTTGTCGCGCTAGGAGGCCCTAGCGCGATGTCCCTTGTCGCGCTAGGAGGCCCTAGCGCGTTCGTCCCTATCGCGCTAGGTGTCCCTAGCGCGATCTGGCTGTTGTTGGGTGTTCCCCTTGGGCCGTGTGTGCATCCCGGGCACCCCGTGGAGTTCCGTGACCGTGTCTTTGGTGTCCGGAGGTTCCGTTTGCCTTGGTCATGAGTTTGGCTGTGGGCGGTGCATCCGTTTTTCTCCGACCGTGGCCCCGTTGACGGAGCTAGTGCGTGGGGTGATTCCCACACGTTGTCAGACTCGGACGTCGTTTTCCGTTGACTTGAGAGTCTACTCCTTCAGTGACCCTCCACTAGTCGTAGCCCACCAGTACGAGGTGCTGGTCTCACCTGGGAGTGGTGTACGGGCACCCACCTTTCGAGACGGTTTGTGGACCGGTTACCGTAGGTCCCTCGTCGGTAGCCAGAGTCCGGCTACGGGGGAAAACCGGTCAGAGGACCAGACCTAGTGACGCAAGGTCTGTGTGTGCACACGTGGTTGGGGGCAGTTGGACCCACGTCGACGGGCGTGACCCCAGCTAGTTACTTGTTTGTGGTTACTTGTACGGTGTCTGCGCCTCGGGTAGGACCTACCACGTCAGGCGGTTCACCTGCGGTGCAGTGTAAGACGTCAGGGGACGCTACCGGCTGTGCTTCTAGTGGGTGGTACTCCTGTCGAGTACGGAGTGTCAGGCTGTCAGTCGTGTGTTTCCGACATTCAGATTTTGGCGGTTCGACTGTTGAGTTTCGGTCTTCTCGTACCGTGGCACGTGTGTCGGGTTGCGTGCCGTAGGGTCTAGTTCTGTAGAGTACAGGGCTTTCCTTTCCGAGGTACCTTCCTACCGCTAGAGTAGTGGTTTCTCGTTTTACGAGGTAGGGTTCGAGTGATCCCTACTGAGTCTTGTTCCGAGACTCATTCCCTGCGTGTTTTCACCGTGTTTCAGGTGAGACGCCACCTTCGGGGAGCGCGTCAGGTGTGCAGCGTGGTGCGGATGCCCAGAGGTAGTGCCAGAGGTCAGAGCCGGGGTATGCCCCGTGTAGCTGTACTTTTCTTTCTTGTCACTGTACTAGTCGTGGACTACTGTTGCTGTTGTTGTTCTTTATTGTGGACCATGTAAATTGTTAATTTATTTCTTCAATTATTTGTGATACTTATGTAGTTTCCACACCATCCTTTTAACCCTTCTGAGTCTTCGGACTCGTGGGTGGCGGTACGAGTCTCGGGTTATCGGGCCTTCCCGGTAATCAGATTCTCGGGTCGTTACATCGGCCGTCGAACCCTCTTCAAATCCGAAGCAGCAAGAACTATTGAGTTAGATGGACGCAGCCTATCTCCACGAAATGTGGATCTAGAGGGGGGTGAATAGATCTAATGCCTATTTAAAAACCAATGTAAGGTTCAAATGCGGAATATAGGCAAATCTGCTAAATCACTAACCCTGATACTAGATTTCAACAGAACCAAATCAAGCTCTTAAAGTAAACAAGACAACCAGTAGCACACAATTCATAGACAATCACACAAACACAAAACACCCACGATTTTTAGGTGGTTCGGTCAAGGACCTACGTCCACCCCACACTCAACCGAGTATGGCTTACTGCTGCGCAGTACAGCTTGCGTCTGCTGGGCACTACAGCTTGGCCAACAACCGCTGATACACAGCTTCACTGGGCACTACAGCTTGCCAACCAGAGGAACAGATCCTCTGCAATTGCTGGGGAAATACAGCTTAACCCGTCCAGTGGAGACTTCCACTGCAAATCCGCTGACTCACAGCTTGAAGAAACAAGAATTCGGAAATGAAAGACAGAAGCAAAATAAAAATGAAGACCCAAATGGGAATGTAGCTCGAATGAGCAATGCTCAGCTCTGGTTTCTGAACCAAGAGACTGAGATACAACCTCTCAAAAAAAAACTCTCACAATCTCACTCTCTCGATCAAGCTCTCTCAACTCATCTCTCTTGATCTTCTCTTCTCTCTTTTCCTTCTTCTCTGTTTCTCTTCTCACAGTGGATCGATCGCTCTCTGCTGCTTTCAGACTGGCTGTATAGACTTTGCCTCTCTTCAGTCGATCACCCTTCATCTGAAGACGAATGCTTCAATATATAGCAGCAGCAGGTGGATAAGGGGCGTGTGGCTTCCACATTTCCCGCCCAGTGAATTCGCCAGAACCGAGGCAATTCCATCCACATGGCAGCATCCTGGAAGGGCTTCTTCCACGTGTCACCATCATAGTTCCTCTTCCTCCTTGGATCACGAGCCAAGTCATCAGTCCAAGTAAAGAATCCCTGTCAGACAGAGTATTGGATTATCAGGTTAAGTATTTGCATTGCAGTGTATAGACTTCGCTGTATAAACTTGTGAAGGCGAATGCAATGTATAGACTTCATGAATGGGATTGCAATGTACAGACTCTGAAGAACAGCAGTCAATGTATGGACTTAGGCAATGTAACGACTTGGACAGACAATAGACGATGTATGGACTTCAACTCAAACATGCACAATGTACATACTTTGAAGAGCATTCAGCATCCAACGTATAGACTTAGGCAATGTAAGGGCTTGCCAGTGTATGGACTTGATGAGGGTTCAGCAATGTGCAGACTTCGACTCGATGTATAGACTTCACAGCTGATGAATGCAATGCACTGGACAATGTATGGACCTAACGATGTGCAGACTTGCCAAGATGAATGAACGATGTATATACTTGGGCAAGCAAAGTCTGTATAGACTTTACCAGTGTGCAGACTTTGAAGTGAAGACCAATGTATAGACTTCAACAGGCTTCAGCTAGTGCAGTGTATGGACTTCATGCAATGCAATGCAGATGAATGTATAGACTTCATGCAATGCAATGCAGATCAATGTACAAACTTTGGTGAAGCAAAAGGCTGTACAGACTTCAACTAAAAGATGCACGATGTACAGACTTGAACATCATTCAACAGCCAATGTGAAGACTTCACGATGTATAGACTTTCCAAAGGAAAGGCTGTACAGACTTGAACAAAGCAAGGCAGCGAATGTATAGACTTCCAAGGGAAACGACGGTAAAGCTATCAGTGTATAGACTTCAAGGGAAATGACGGTAAAACTACCGATGTATAGACTTGTGTTCCTAGACATGTGTTCTGAGGGAGTCGACCCATCAAAGGAGGGGGTCGACCCATGATACATGAATATATAGACATGTTCTAAACGATGCACAAACACAACACAAAGCAGTGTATTGAATCTACGTGCAATGTGTAGACTTTGAGTGTGTGCAGTGTGTAGACATGTGAAATGCAAAGAACACACATGCAATCTGATAACACACATTCATCAAACCATAGACAGTCACAGACAATCTGATTTTCATCAAAACATAGACAGTTGACAATCAATCAAAACAAGGTGTTGCCAATGAAATAAGGCATATGTCAACATCATCAACACAGAGGAGTCACAACAATCTCCTCCTTTTTGATGATGGCAACCCCCTATCAAATATAATAGCAATTACCTGTCATACAGATGATGAAAGACATGATTTGATATTCAGATTGACATGCAGATGCTATGAATGCATGCTACGAAATGCAAGCAACTCCCTGCTAACAAAATCTCCCCCTTTTTGTCATAGCATGATGCGTACACTCCCCCTGGAATGAATTCAGAATTCAGACATTTTTCTCCCCCGACAACATATTCTCCCCCTAGACAATATTCTCCCCCTTTGCCATCAACAAAGAGGAGGGAAAGGGAATGCAAGGGAAAAATCAAGAAGTTATCTGACTGGCATTCTGAACAAGTAGTTCATGAATAAGTATGCTAAAGCACAGAGTCTTCAGGTATATGAATTTAGAAATTATTTTCAGATAGAGTGCTGGTTTAAAGACTATAAAATTTTGAGTTCATGCACTACAATCAATAGATAAGTTCGCTGTGCAGGATAAAACAATAAACCAGAAGCACATTTGCATGAGAGAGTCAGTTTCAAAATATCTTACTTTCATAGTCTCAAAAAAATGATTGAGAGATACCAAGTCATGTATTGAAACTAAACAAATTGACATTCATGAAAGTTCTTTCGATGGAGCAGCATTTTCAATACAAGTTCATTAAGGGCAGTCAGGTGCCATTATCTTTTTGCATAGGGGTATACGTTTATCAGACGCCAATACCCCTAGATACTCAACATGATGGACCATTCTGCCGGGATCAAACTCAATAAAAGTGATTTACACCTTTTTGTGTGAGGGTACACATTTATCAGACGCCAGTTACCCCCAAGTACTCAATGAAACCAACCTACTGTTTTGATCGTTTTATACAGAGATAGCTGATACACCTCATGACATAAGTGTTGTCCACTTCTTTGATTGATCACTCCGTTTCTCAATGATTTACCAGTCATTACTCTGCCAATTTTATTGTGCAATGATTTTTAATATTTTTCAATATCTTTCTTAGCTGTCTTTTACTCCTTTATATGTTTCAGAATGACTTGTTTAAGAATAATACACATACTTAGCTTCTCTAACTTGATTTCAGATATGATTAGCTTTGTCTGACATGAATTAAGATAAGGGTTGAAAGTTTTATCAATTTTCAGCTTACTCCTATATTGATTGCAATTTTTTAAACTCTAAAAAGTTATAAAATTTAAACCATTAGGTCAGTCCTTAAGCAATTCAAATTCTTACAACTGAAGAAGTCCATTTTCTATTGCTTAGAAATCAGAACTGACTAACAGATTGCCATAATGTCAGAATCGACATTCAGAATTAAAGGATGAACGAATTCAAGAAAGTTGAAGACACTCTGAATTTCTAGCAGAAACTCCCCCTGTCTATATGCATGCAATTTTACAAATGAATGGCAAGAATTGAATGAGAGAGAGCTTAGACACAATCAGGACTAAATGATATGCAATGATGATCATGAGTGTGATGCCACATTCAACATCCACAGGTTTATTCAAGCTATCAGATGCAAGTCCAAATCAGAAATTTTATTCAAGGCAGCTGAATATATCATTCATCATGATGAAATTTACATAAGCCAAGTTCTCTTCTAAGAAATTTAAATCTTTCATTCCCAAGAGGCTTAGTAAAAAAATCAGTAATTTGGTTTTCAGTTTCTATGAAATTCATTTCAATCTCCTTTTTATTTACAGCATGTCTAAGAAAATGATGTTTTATCTTTATGTGCTTAGTCCTAGAATGATGAACATGATTTTTAGCAAGACATATAGCACTAGTATTATCACATAAAATTGGAATACATCCCAAATTTATCTGATAAACAGCTAGTTGGTGCTTAATCCAAAGTACTTGGGCAACACAATTACATGCTGCAACATACTCACCTTCAGCTGTAGATAATGCTACAGTGTGTTGCTTCTTAGATGCCAAAGACACTAGACAGCCACCAAGGAATTGACAATACCCACTAGTGCTTTTTCTATCTACTCGACACCCAGCATAGTCTGCATCAGTGTAGGCTAGAAGCTCTAACTCACACTTAGCAGGATACCAAAGACCTAGCTCTTGGGTGCCTAGTAAATACCTAAAAATCCTTTTCACAGCTTTAAAATGGGTTTCTTTAGGACTAGCCTGAAATCTAGAGCATAAACACACTGCAAATTGAATATCAGGCCTAGATGCTGTAAGATAAAGAAGGGATCCGATCATACCTCTATATAGCTTTTGGTCCACTGGTTTACCTTTAGAATCTTCATCTAAATTTGTTGAGGTACCCATTGGAGCTACTATTTCCTTGAGGTTGTCCATTTTATACTTCTTCAATAGATTCTTTATGTACTTGGACTGAGAAATGAATATGCCATCTTTTGATTGTGTAACCTGCAGTCCAAGAAACAATTTGAGCTCACCCATTGAGCTCATTTCAAACTCATCAGTCATAATTTGAGAGAATTCCTCACACAATTTGGGGTTAGTTGACCCAAACACAATGTCATCCACATAAATCTGAATAATAAGAATATCTGGATGACTCACCTTGGTAAACAATGTTTGATCAACTATACCTCTTGTGAAATTCTTGTCGGTGAGGAATTTGCTCAACCTGTCATACCAAGCTCTAGGAGCTTGCTTTAAACCATAGAGAGCTTTATTGAGTTTGTAAACATGATTAGGGAAATCTAAACATTCAAACCCAGGAGGCTGTCTCACATAGACATCCTCATTAATTTCCCCATTCAGAAAAGTAGATTTCACATCCATCTGCTGAAGATTTATTCCTAGGGAACATGCATAAGCTAATAAGATTCTGATTGCTTCTAACCTAGCTACAGGGGCAAAAGACTCTTCAAAGTCTATTCCAAATTCCTGATTGTACCCCTGAACTACAAGTCTGGCTTTATTTTTAATAACATTCCCTGCTTCATCAGTTTTATTTCTAAACACCCATTTAGTCCCTATGACTGTTTCATGATCAGGAGGTGGAACCAAATGCCACACCTTATTCCTGTCAAATTGGTTGAGCTCCTCATGCATGGCATTTATCCAATGCACATGTTGGAGAGCACAGTCAATGGACTTGGGTTCTGTGTTTGATACAAAAGCATAAGCATTCAATTCATGTTGAATTCTCAGGTGGCCTCTAGTCCTAGGGGGGTCATGCAAATTTCCAATTACATTATCTACAGATGATCTTTAAGATATCTAATGTTAACAATTGAATTATCATGTGTTTGATTTACCTCCCCCTGAACTGTAGGCTCCTCTTCATTAAGCTCTGTATGTCCTTCTTCATCCTCGGATTTGTCTGTAGGATCTCCTTCCTTCAAAATTTCACCATTGTCTTCATTCCTGCATTGACCAACATTAGAATTTATCAAGGATTCATCAAAAACTATGTGTGAGATTCTTCAACAGTTTTAGAGTTCAGATTGTACACTCTATATGCTCGGGTGTTTTCAGAATAACCAAGAAAGATTCCTGGTTCACCTTTAGGTTCAAATTTATCAAGGTCTCTTTTATCATTTATATGAATAAAACATTTACATCCAAAAACTTTGAAATGAGCAATAGAAGGTTTCTTACCCTTTAAGATCTCATATGGTGTTTGCTGGGTAGAAGGTCTCACCATGGCTCTGTTAATTACATAACAGGCAGTGTTCACTGCTTCAGCCCAAAATTTCCTTGATAGACCACCTTCAACAAGAAGTGTACGACCCATCTCCACTAGGGTTCTGTTCCTTCTCTCCACAACTCCATTCTGCTCAGGTGTCCTTGGTGAGGAGTACCTATGGTTGATTCCATTTGACCTGCAGAATTCATCAAACTGTGAGTTTTCAAACTCACCTCCATGATCAGTCAAAATGTTTTCAATTTTCTGATTTATTTTAACATAGAACTCCTAAAATTCTGAGAAGGCATCACTCTTATTAGATAAGAAATAAACCCAAGTATACCTAGAAAAGTCATCTACCATGACAAACCCATACCTCCTCCCTGATAAGCTGATAGATCTGGTTGACCCAAAAAGGTCCATGTGTATCAGCTCATAGGGTTTGGAAGACAGATTTTCTGTTCTAGACTTAAATGACTTTCTAGTTATCTTTGATTGAGTGCATGCATCACAGATTTTATTTTCTTTCTTGAAGGAAACTTCAGGAAGTCATCTAACCATGCCATGCTTATTTAGTTTGTGCAAAACAGTGTAACTAGCATGACCTAACCTACGATGCCATAAAAATGCTAAGTCTTCTCTACTGGCAGTAAGGCAAAGGTTAGTATGTTGAATGTCATCTAAATCTATCATGTATGTATTATTTATTCTTTTTCCAGAAAATTTGACACTTTCAGAATCATGTTCAAAAACCTTGCAGCATTGAGAATCAAATAAAACCTTATCTCCTTTATCACACAACTGGCTGATACTAAGTAAATTATAAGCTAACCCTTCAACCAGCATAACATCATCAATGCAGCAGGTAGAACACTTACCTACCTTACCTAATCCAATAATCCTACCCTTTGTGTTGCTTCCAAAGGTGACAAGGCCTCCTAGTTTCTCAGTCAACATGCAGAACTTGGCCTTATCTCCTGTCATATGTCTGGAGCAGCCGCTATCCAAGTACCACAAGTTGTTCTTGGCTGCCAGGCATACCTGCATACACAATTAGGTAGAGAGGTTTGGAACCCAAGACTGATTGGGCTCCATAACAGATGAAGTAGAAGCAAAGCAAGAAAGTAGACTTTTCGGAATCCACATTTGTTTAAATGAATTTTGTTCAGTGGATTCTACAGATTTCCTTCTGTAGTTGTTCCTCTTCTTGTTGTTGTTTGTCTTCTCATTGTTTGCACCAGCATGATTATTGACAGTGTTGTTTCTTTGCCAGTGCCTTGGCCAGGGTGTATTCATGAAATTCTGGCCATAGTAGTTCCTAGGCTGGCTAGAGAAATTCAGATTCTTATGTGTCCAATAGCCATACCCATCAACCCAATTTCTAGTGTAAGGTCTTTGATATTGTGCAGCCTGATATGCAATACCTGTATACCTCCCCGGAGTTCTAGTCCAACCTGACCTATTGAAATAGGTTGACTGTGCATTGTAGTGGGTCTGAACTCTGGGTTGGTAGAAATGTTTGGGTTGACTCCTAACAGCATTCTGTCTCCCCTGCACCTTGGACCCTGATGACCTATTCATAGGTATATATTGGGTCTTCTTCTGAGGTGATGGTGATGGTGGAGACTTGGTGACCTTAACATGGGGTTTGTAAGACTGCTTAGGTTGACCCCTAACCTGGGACTGAGCCTTAGGATTTTGTTTGGATGTGCTAGCTCTACTAGGCTCACTCACTTTTTGTTTGCCCTTCTCCTCAGCACTGGTCTTTTTCAGATTAGCATTTTTGTTTATTGAATTGTTTGAATTCATGCTAATTAGAGGTCCTTTTTCTTTTTGTGCAACAAATGAAATAGTTTTCATTCCAAAGGTTTTCGTTGCACTTGAATTAAATCCTAGGCCCTCTTTTCTGAAATTAACCTTCGTCCCCAATAAAGCATTTAAGTTTTCAGATCCTTGGGTCATTTTCTCAATGGTTCTCAACTTATCCTCATTGTCTTTCTGAATTTCATCAATAGACTTTTTCAATTCATTATTTACATTGAGGACAGCTTCATATTTTTCAGAAACAATTTTTATCTCACTTTCACATTTCTGAATTTTCAGCTTCCATTCATCAATTTCATTTTCAAACCTCACATTCTCTTCCCTAGAAACTTTTAACTCATTTTTGATTTCATCTAATTCAGAACATGTGAGTTTCAATTTTCCATTCTCAGATTCTAAACATGCAATTTTATCAGTTAGAGTTTTATCATTTTGCATGGAATTGATCTTTCTTCTTAGATGCCTGTTCTCTTTTCTAACATCATCAGCTCTATCAGCTATGTCATGGTAAGCATCTACCCAATCAGCAATTGTGAAATTTCAAATCTAGTGATTACCTCATCTGAGTCCTCCTCTCTGTCTTCGGAACTTGTTGCCATAAGGCAAATGGGCTGTTCAGATTCGGCTTCACTGTCTGAGCTGCTACTGAAGGAGCCTTCATCTTCATCACTCCAGGTGCTAATCATAGCTCTCCCTTTCTTGTTTTTCTTCTTTGACTTGTCCTTGTATTTCTGATTGTCTGGACAGTCAGCTTTCAGATGGCCCGGTTTCCTGCATTGATAACAAGTGTTAGTTTCAGTTTTCTTAGCAGGGTTATGTTTATACCTTTTATCCCTTCGGCCGCCACTGTATTTCTTCTGGCTGTATCGTCCTGCTCCTTTCCTGAGAAATCGCCTGAACTCTCTGGTCATCATGGCCATCTCAGAACGAGTCATATCTTCTTCATTCGGGCTCTCCTCTGATGATGAACTACTGGAGCTGGATTTATTGGATTTGCTGGAACCAGCCTTCAGCGCTATCGGCTTCTTCTTCCTCTCAGCTTCTTCCATCTTTGGCATATTAATCTCATATGCCATCAGCGAACCAATTAGCTCATCAGCTCTTGTATTTCGCAAGTCCCTTGACTCCTCCATCACTGTAGCTTTAGTATGCCAGGCATGAGTCAGGGAACGCAGTATCTTCCTCACCACATCATATTCTATCTGAGGTTTACCGAGACCTCTGAGACCATTGGTAATAATAGTTAACCGAGCATACATTTCACTGATGGCCTCGCTCTGCTTCATCTTGAAGGCTTCGTATTCTGACACAAGGAGATTAGCCTTCTGCTCTCTAACCTGAGAGGTCCCTTCATGAATTACTTCTAGTGCATCCCACATCTCCTTAGGTGATTTGCAAGCCGATACGCGGGAGAATTCTGTAGGGTGCAGAGAGCACTGAATGGCGTTTATGGCACTCCAATTCAGTGTGGACCTCCTGATCTCCTCCTTGGTCCAGACCTCCTCATTAGGGGACAGCTCATAAGGTCCCTTGCTGACAACCTTCCAGATCTCGTAATCTTTAGCCCTCAAAAATACCTGCATACGATTCTTCCAGTATGCGTAGTTAGATCCATCGAAGAATGGGGGCTTTGTAGTTGAGTGTCCTTCAGCTATCATCCCTCGAGCATCCATCTCTGCCTTTCCTCTTCGGGCGATGAGTCCCTGTAGAAGAGTATGGCTCTGATACCAAGTGTTGAGTTAGATGGACACAGTCTATCTCCACGAAATGTGGATCTAGAGGGGGGTGAATAGATCTAATGCCTATTTAAAAACCAATGTAAGGTTCAAATGCAGAATATAGGCAAATCTGCTAAATCACTAACCCTGATACTAGATTTCAACAGAACAAAATCAAGCTCTTAAAGTAAACAAGACAACCAGTAGCACACAATTCATAGACAATCACACAAACACAAAACACCCACGATTTTTAGGTGGTTCGGTCAAGGACCTACGTCCACCCCACACTCAACCGAGTATGGCTTACTGCTGCGCAGTACAGCTTGCGTCTGCTGGGCACTACAGCTTGGCCAACAACCGCTGATACACAGCTTCGCTGGGCACTACAGCTTGCCGACCAGAGGAACAGATCCTCTGCAATTGCTGGGGAAATACAGCTTAACCCGTCCAGTGGAGACTTCCACTGTAAATCCACTGACTCACAGCTTGAAGAAATAGGAATTCAGAAATGAAAGACAGAAGCAAAATGAAAATGAAAACCCAAATGGGAATGTAGCTCGAATGAGCAATGCTCAGCTCTGGTTTCTGAACCAAGAGACTGAGATACAACCTCTCAAACAAAAACTCTCACAATCTCACTCTCTCGATCAAGCTCTCTCAACTCATCTCTCTTGATCTTCTCTTCTCTCTTTTTCTTCTTCTCTGTTTCTCTTCTCACAGTGGATTGATCGCTCTCTGCTACTTTCAGATTGGTTGTATAGACTTTGCCTCTCTTTAGTCGATCAGCCTTCATCTGAAGACGAAGGCTTCAATATATAGCAGCAGCAGGTGGATAAGGGGTGTGTGGCTTCCACATTTCCCGCCCAGTGAATTCACCAGAACCGAGGCAATTCCATCCACATGGCAGCATCCTGGAAGGGCTTCTTCCACGTGTCACCATCATAGTTCCTCGTCCTCCTTGGATCACGAGCCAAGTCATCAGTCCAAGTAAAAAATCCCTGTCAGACAGAGTATCGGATTATCAGGTTAAGTATTTGCATTGCAGTGTATAGACTTCGCTGTATAGACTTGTGAAGGCGAATGCAATGTATAGACTTCATGAATGGGATTGCAATGTACAGACTCTGAAGAACAGCAGTCAATGTATAGACTTAGGCAATGTAACGACTTGGACAGACAACAGACGATGTATGGACTTCAACTCAAACATGCACAATGTACATACTTTGAAGAGCATTCAGCATCCAACATATAGACTTAGGCAATGTAAGGGTTTGCCAGTGTATGGACTTGATGAGGGTTCAGCAATGTGCAGACTTCGACTCGATGTATAGACTTCACAGCTGATGAATGCAATGCACTGGACAATGTATGGACCTAACGATGTGCAGACTTGCCAAGATGAATGAACGATGTATATACTTGGGCAAGCAAAGTCTGTATAGACTTTACCAGTGTGCAGACTTTGAAGTGAAGACCAATGTATAGACTTCAACAGGCTTCAGCTAGTGCAGTGTATGGACTTCATGCAATGCAATGCAGATGAATGTATAGACTTCATGCAATGCAATGCAGATCAATGTACAGACTTTGGTGAAGCAAAAGGCTGTACAGACTTCAACTAAAAGATGCACGATGTACAGACTTGAACATCATTCAACAGCCAATGTGAAGACTTCACGATGTATAGACTTTCCAAAGGAAAGGCTGTACAGACTTGAACAAAGCAAGGCAGTGAATGTATAGACTTCCAAGGGAAACGACGGTAAAGCTATCAGTGTATAGACTTCAAGGGAAACGACGGTAAAACTACCGATGTATAGACTTGTGTTCCTAGACATGTGTTCTGAGGGAGTCGACCCATCAAAGGAGGGGGTCGACCCATGATACATGAATATATAGACATGTTCTAAACGATGCACAAACACAACACAAAGCAGTGTATTGAATCTACATGCAATGTGTAGACTTTGAGTGTGTGCAGTGTGTAGACATGTGAAATGCAAAGGACACACAGGCAATCTGATAACACACATTCATCAAACCATAGACAGTCACAGACAATCTGATTTTCATCAAAATATAGACAGTTGCCAATCAATCAAAACAAGGTGTTGCCAATGAAATAAGGCATATGTCAACATCATCAACACAGAGGAGTCACAACAAGAACTCTCTACCCCCCATCGCCGGCAGCCTCATCTTCCAGAATGTCCTCCATGCTCCGAATACAACGGCACAACGCTACGTGAAGAAGGAATGAGGAAAGACTGTCAGGGAAAATCCTAAGCGGTGGAGAGGAAGGGACGCCCTTCAGTCCTTTTATAGGCAAAGGGAGGCTACTCGCCTTAAATGATTCTCTCCTCGAAAACACGCCAAAGGAATTTCCCCCTATGAACGGTCACCTCAAACTTCTCATCTTCCGCCCCAGTGGAATACACGAAGCGGCCAGGCATTCAAAGTATGAGAAAACGGAAGGGCACCCTGTCAGGGGATCACCCAACCATCACGCAAGATCTACGCAGAAAGTATCGATCCATTCCAACTACTACAGATACGCTGATCAAATCACGGCAAGGACAGCAAAAAGTAAGTAAGATTTTATTTATTGCCTTACAAAAGGAGGAAGTCCTTTTTTGAAAAAAGAAATAGACAAACAAATGAAGGAGACAAAACAGGACGATACATCAGGCCTCCGGCTCCTCTTGAAGCTCGGAGGTGGGATGCACGGGTGGTCTACCCCTGGTACCCTCGGTGACGGCCGACCCTGGCACTGACCCCGCCTGGGCGGGAACTGCCTCGGTCGCGAGCCCTCCCGAGGCAGCTGTAGTTGGCGACCCCTCAGGAGAAGAGCCCTCCAGATCTCCCTCGCCCGACGCAGAGGAGCTGGAAGACGACAAGTCCGAGTCATAACATTGGCCAGAGGGGAAGTCGATCCCAGAATCCTGTTCCCCGGCATAAGCCACTGCCCGGTGGTAACCCTGCTTGAACCCCTTGCGGATGCCTCGGCGAAGTGCTGACTCGTAATAGGGAAGGGCGGCTTCCTGCAGGTGTTGACAGCTAAAATATGAACAAAGATAAAGATGGGACCAGACCAGCAACGAAGACTGGAAGATGCCTACGAAGTCAGGATTGAGGGAGGATCCTCACCACCAACTAATTGCCCAGCTAGGACCATCTCAGGCCTGGCTGATGTCCGGTGTTATCGTCATCATTCAGATGGCAATACTGATAAAACCCCAGTTTGTTCACTGATGGAACCTCGAGATGATCTCAACAAAGCTGTGTCACTACTAAAGGGGCCTATTTCGGTTCTGATAAAAGTCAATACAAAATAACTAAGAGAAACCAAGGCAATTATGCGGCCTAAAAGCACTAAATGGGCCGGCCGATTGGGCTTCTGACCATAGCGCCGGGAACCTCAACGAAGGGCCGCTGGACGCGCCGAGAGCCTGAAGGAAGGCACGCCGGGAACTTCTCCCATGGATACAGGCGCCGAGATCCCTTTTGCAAGGCAAGGGTTCTATAAAACCCATTGCTTCTCCCACAAGAAAGAAGGCGGACAGACAGAAAAGAAGAAAAGAAAGAGACGAAGAAAAAAAGAGCGAACAGATAGCCAGAAAGGAAAAGAGATAGGAAAAGAGAGGGAGAGAGTCTCCGTCGAAAGAAGAAGCAGAAGAAAAGAAGGAAGAAAGGCTCCAGGTGGGCTGATAGGGGGAGGGAGAGGAGTCAATGCTCCACCCTCCCCCCCCCCCATGTTCGATGTTTCTTTCTTTTTCTTTTTACTGATTCTCCGTATGTAATAGTCGAAGTCTTGATGTTTAGATTATTCATACGATTCTCTCCCTTTTCCTCCCCTGTATGTTTCTTGGCTTCAGTTCTGTAGTCGATGTAAGTGATGGTGAGATGAAATAAATGCAGTTGCCGTGATGGATTTTAGGCAATACTATCTTCTTTTGTCTCCATATGTATGCATACTGTTTGTATGAATGCCCCATGGGCGAAATGACTCAGGCTTCGGAGTCAGGTCTGTTCTTCGAACGGGGATGAAGGTAGAACCCCCACCCTTGTTCAATGGGTTGCTGGGTTCTATTCTCTTCTCTCTTCCCGCTTCAATAGCATGCCCTCCGTATGTATTTGAGTCTGTTCCTCAAGCCCCTTGTGCTGTCCGAGAACCAGAGACATCAATCTCTTGGTTCCCTGGCCCGCCGGCTATAAATGATGCATTTGAACCCGTAGACGAATGCTACCCTGGATCCCCATTCCAATCGTTGAATGATTAGGGTCTGAGGTCTCAGCATCAAGGGTTCTCTCGTTGCAGATCTGCTTCCCAGATGATACCATGCTAGTCCGGGGGATCAGAGACAGCCATCTCTTGACTCCCCCAGACGTCTGGCAGTATACAGATAAAGGCTACTCAGCCCCGATGATGGTCTCTCCTCCTCCTGATGATCTGGCCTTTCAGATCCCTTGGCATCCTTCCAGCAGAGGTGTTCGTGGAATCTCCTCATACTCCCCCGATTCGGCCTCGATCTGAGCCATAAAACCCAGAAATCCCAGAAACAGAGCATCGTTTTTGAGCTCTGAAACCCTGAAATCCTTCTGCATATTCATCTTCTCGGCGTGCGAGTTTCCCCGCCGAGAACCATAAGGCCGAGAGGCCCTCCCCTCCTTTCAGCTAAACGACAAGTCCTTTTGTGAAGCACCCACAGCCCACAGCCTCCCGGCGCGGCCATGAGCGCGCCGGGAAGCCTTGTGCCGAGAGCTCCCTCCATCCACCAAATGCCCAGGCCGAGAGCCCCCCTTGGCCAACCAAATGTCTAGGCCGAGAGCCCCCCCCTTCTTTGGCTGACCAAGACCCTAGCCGACAACCCCCTTTCTGGCCGATCAAATCCCTGGCCGAGAACCCCTTTGGCCGATCAAACCCCTGGCCGAGACCCTCTTCAAGCCAATAAAACCCACGCCGAGACCCCCTTGGCCAACCACTAAAACCATGCCGAGAGCCATCTTCTTGCCAATAAAACCACGCCGATACCCCTGCTTTGGCCATTGAAACCCAGTCCGAGGCCCTCCTCTGCATTGTCATCCTTCGACCCTTTTGATTCCCTATACATCCGTCTAGGGGATGCTCAGAGATCATCATATGTGCCCTGAGGTGGTACAATAATGGGGAAGACCTCCCCTACATTTCTATGTCCCGAATTTGATTCACATGCAACCCCGCGGGTTCGATGGACCTTGTCTTTACAAGGGTTTCGTCGGTCTCCGAGAAGGGGAATAGTGACCGATGCTAGAGGCATGTACAGTCTCCTTGAGCCTTAGTGCTCCCTCACCTTCCGGCTTTCATCCCGGCACTCCGTGGATGTCAGCCTATATCATCCTCTGGCAAATGTTCGGTCCAGGGGAGGTGCTGCCAAAATTCTCTCAGGAAGATGAAAGTTGACATCAGGTTTTACCCCTGGGACTTTGCACGCTGAGGACCATTCAAAACTATCTCAGCGCCACAAAATGAATAGCTCTCGGCGCCAACTTTCTTGCACCGAGAACCCCATCTCCTGGGCGCGCCGGGAAGCCCCTGGCTTCTTTGCCACCGCACCGAGAAACCCCCCCCCCCCTTTGACCTCTTGCGCGCCGAGAAGCCCACAGCTATGGCCATTTGGCCCTTGCGCCGAGAAGCCTGCGCCGGGAACCCCTCGGCCTCCTTGCCTTCGCGTCAGGGAACCTATGCACACTTGAACTGCACCGATAACCTGCCCAAGTTTTACTACTGAGTCTTCGATCCCCGCGACCTGACCGCGCAGGTCGATCCACGTGCGAGGGCGCAACATTGAGCGTTCGCTCACCTTCCGTCGTCCCGCATCAGGTTCATGAATAACCCCTTTAGCTCGGGAGGGCTCTGCCACTGCATGAGTTCCACCGGCTTCTACAGGGAATACCAAGCATTGCCCCATGGCAAATATGCGATTCGGGAAGTTCAACGCTTCTCTCTCTCTTGGCTTTCATCCCGGCACTCCGTGGGTGACAGCCTATTTCCCCCTGGGCATAACCCAGATAAAGGGAAGATGATGTCAAAATACTGATCGATGTTTTAAACCTCATCACGGTCGCGGCTCAGGCTACCTGTGATTGAGATCCTCCTTCCCCCCTTAACCCCGGGCTTTGAACCGCTGACTTAGCGATATCATCTGTTTCTACGGTTGGTGTCATTATCTTGCCCGCCTTCCTGGCTTCGGTATGAAGTTCCATTTCCGCACATGAATATACGTTTGCCTCTCGAGGCCTCCTACTTTTAGCATTTAATCAAGGGTTGTCCTTCCTTGGAAGGACGTAATTAACGTCATAGCGTTCAGGGTATGACGGACTTCTGGTCCAGACACGATCACTCACAATCGACTGACCAAGTCAGATCGAGCGCACAATAAAATTGTCACTTCGGTGACTGGCACGCCAATAAATAATAAAAATAAATAAATAAACAAATAAATAAAATAAACCAAGATAAAAAAAAATGCGTCGAACAGCAGGTCGATTCGGTAGGCCTCTGAGAGTTTGTATTACTCGATCGCCTCCGCCCCGGCCAGTCCCACCCTACCAGCGAGCTCGGCCTTCTCCCGCTCCACCTCGGCTAGTCTCCGCTCGGCCGTGGCCGCCCACTCCTCGGCCTCCGCCGATCGCTTCTCCACCTCGGCCAACTTCCGCTCGGCTCCGGCTGCCCACTCCTCGGCCTCAGCCGATCGCTTCTCCGCCTCAGCTCGGTCGGCTTCGGCCTCCAACCGAAGGCGCTCCGCTGCCTCCACCCGATCCACCAGCTCGGCGCGCTCGGCTTCCCAACGGCCATCCAGCTCGACACGAAGAAGGTGCTCCTCGTCAAGGAGTTTATTTTTCCTCTCGAGTGATTCCCGGGCCTTGGATAGCTGTTCGGTCAGCGCTCCAACCTCTAGCCGACTCGACCGCGACAACTCTCTGATTGCGGAGAACTCCCGCCGGAGCCCCTCATGCTCCTCAGTGAATCGGGCCTGCTTCCTTTCGCACCCTTCGAGGGTCCAAGCAAGCTTCGACCGCTCTGACTCTGACCGAGCGTAGGTCTCCACCATCGTAGCCCCCATCTGGGCCATGATCAGGCCACCCTCCATAATTATGTCGAGGACCCCGGGCGGGGGGTGACATCTGTTTCCCCCTTCCACCCTCGCGGCTACGCCGCGACAAATCTGGTACAAAGTGCTCGAGATGCTGAGCCTTTCCAGAGCCACCGGCATGGGAACCCTGTCCGCATCTGACGCCTCGCCGGATGGCCCGGATCGAGCTGCGGACTCGACCGCTCCACCATCACGGTCGGTTGGGGCTGCGACGCCTCCGCAGGCGAACCCCCGACCTCGACCGACCCGGCCCGAGCGCCACCGCCCGAGGTACCGACCGACGCCCCAGGTCCAGCAGCGGCTTCTTCAACTTCGGCCCCCTCTGTTCCCACCGAGGGGAGAGCCGATCCAACACCATCACTCCCCGGAGCGCCCCTGGCCTCCTCGGCCCCCTCTTGCTCGGCGAGTGGGAGAGCTGACTCGATAGGGTCGGCCCTATCTTGCTCGGGAGAGGGGAGCACCGTCGATCCAGAATCGCCTCCAACAGCGGGGATAGTCCCAGCCTTCCTGGCCTGCTTCTTGGCCTTCACGGCGTCCCGCCACATGTCCTTGACGGGGTCCTTGCGCTTCTCTCCGCTCGGCCGGGAAGTCCCCCCTGAGGCCACCCCCTTGCCCTTATCTCGGGCTTGGGGGCGACCCTCAGGGACACCCGGCTCATCGGCAGCCGAGTCATCGTAAAGGTCAACCACCTCAGCGGGATCCTCTAACGGCGACCGCTTGGTGTCTGCGCAAGAGAAAAATATGGTCAGTAGAAGAAAAATGACCCCCCACATCCGAAGAAGAATCTAGCTTGCGACACTTGAGCCCGACGGGTGCAGCCGCGTAAGAAGACACCGCTCGATATTCTCCGGCGTGACCAGTTCCTCGGTGGACTGGCGGTGCTTCAGCAAGATGGCAGCATATTTCTCCACATGTGGGGGGAACTCATCCTGCCTTGGAGAGATATTCGGGTGAAAATTGAGGATTACTTGGCACCTCCAGGTTTCCTCCACCGAGTTTACCCCCACCGAGAAGAATTGGGTCTTCCACCCCTTGTGCGAAGAATCCTTCGCCGCCAAGGAGATGCAACTCATGTTCCTCCTCGCCTGGATAAAGTAAAAACCCTTCCCGGCTGACGGATGCGCCTTCAATTCGAAGAAATAATGAAAGAGATCCAAGGAAGGGGGAATCCCGCATTGGCGGCAAAGGATACAAAAGGCTGAAAGGAGGAGATATGAGTTGGCTACCAGCTGGATGGGCGCCAACTGAAAAAAATCGAGGAGCGTGAGGACGAAGGGCTCGAAGGGAAGGCGGAATCCGCCCTTCCACGCCAGGAGGAAGGTGCAGATATGGCCAATACGAGAATCCAAACTCGTCTCGTGCGGAGCAGCCGGGGCGAAGCTATACTTGTGAGGCAGGCGAAACTGATGCTCTAGCCTCTTCACCTCGGCTTCCCCCAACTCGCTGTAGTTCGGGACCGGTGCTCTCACCGCCGGCTCTTCACCCCACTCCTCGGCACCCGAACGCTGGCCCGCCATGGATTCCGAGGAAGAACTTGAAGAAGAACTCTCTCGAGACCTCGAAGATTCCGGGGGAGGAGGAAGCTGCCAGACCGCCTCCGCAGTTATCTCCGCCAACTCCTCAAACGCCGTCGCAAGCTTCTGTTCCTCCACCGTGCCCTCACGGCGCATCGAAGAGCCGCAAAAGCAAGGAGCGAAGGAGAGCCAAAACCCTAACGACGGAGAGATTCTGGGATGACAACCAGCACCCAACGCCTATAAACCCACGCGGGAGGCGGAGCGTCGTTCCGACCTCCGAGAAAAGGGGGCCCTTCATTTCAAATCCGTCAGGATTGTAATTATTATGGGCCCAGGTGACCACGACACGTGGCTTCATAGCACCACCAGATCTCCACCCACCTGAGCCACGCTGGTCCTAAACCCTAAATGAACTACTCTACCGAGCCTACTTAGGCTCGGGAGTAGGAGGGGGACAATTGGAGAGGGGGATTTCTGTAGCCCACTTGAAGAGCCGCCGAACTAGGCCCATCCGGGCCAAACAAGGCCCCGCTCGCCCGAGTGACAGCCCACTGGGCCCACTCCGGACTGACAGCCCAATAAAAGTTCGCTCGGGGATACTACCTTCCTAGGCGGCCCTTAGGCTCGGAAGGCCCGAGCGTCGGTCGGGTCACAGGAAAGGTCCACGCCCGAGCCATCTCTCCGCCGGGGAGAGGAAGGCGCGTGCCGACCGATCCGACCCATCTTCATCCAAGCTAAGCCTACTGCCCAGGATAAGGGCTGGCATCTCTGAGCTCGGAACGGCCGACGATTGCTTATCCATGCAGCCGTTAGGAGCCTTCTGTAAGCAGGAATTTAAGGGGTCAGGGACTCCTTGTCCCCACGGTGATAAAGATCCCATGATGAGGCAGTTAAGAGCCCACGTCGAGGACGTAACTCCCGCCTGGAGCCCCTCGACTTACAAGACTCCTGAAAACGGCGCACTATTTAAATCAGGGATACCCTCCGGTGAAAGGTAAGGGCAACCACACGCTCAAAACTCCTGAGCAGGAACCACTTCACCCTTCTGGTGGAGAGGGATCTCGTGCAGAAGCTACTTCCCCCCTTTATTGCTCCCACCATAGCTCTACTAACTTAAGCATCGGAGGGTTTTCCCCAGGGACTCATCCCTGGGCCCCCTGATCCGTTTCCCTTTCTTGCAGTTCACGATCCGGTGATCCCCCGCCCGCTCAGGACCCGCGCGAGATCTCGCCTCTTCAATAATTATATGAATATATTTAATTAATTTTTAGATTCTACAATATTTTGTTCATTAATCACTCCGGATTCTTTCATTTCCATGTAAAGATCATTTCTTTCACGAGTACGTTCTGGCGTAAGTCATCGGTTCAAATCCGATAAAGGACTTTTTCCATGTAAGTTCGCCCCCTTTCCTTTTAGGTTCGCCATTCCTTCTCGTATCTCAGAGATCGGGGCAGCGTCTGAGGAGTTCTTAGTTGCCAGCGTGCTTGAGCCAGGGTATGCCCCAAGGCTGTGTACTTTCCTTTTCTTTTAGACTGAACTTTAGGACATTATACTCTAGACTGTAAACTGTTTAAATTGTAATAAATATATTTTAATTCCTACAATTTAAATTATGTATTCATTTTAGATTCAGATGCATCTCAACAATGTTAATTAACTCTTTTGAGCCCCGTGCCTCGTAGTAGCAAGCCAGGATTCGGGTCTCGTCGGTTCCTTTTCGATACTCAGATCTTGGGTCGTGACAAGATAGGTGGAGGATTTTTTATTTTATTTAAAGTTTAAACCTTAAAGTAGCTCCGTGTGGAAGCGACTTTAGGCCGAAGTCACTCTCATACGGAGCGACTTCCTCTCCCCCCCCCCCCCCCCCCGCCCCCCTCTTCATGTCACTCTCTCTCCCTCCTTCTCCCCTCTAGCACCCTCCCCCTCCCCTTGCTCTCTCTCTCCATTCTCCGCTTCCGACACCCACCCCCTCCCTGTCACTCTCTCTCTCTCCCGTCTCTATCCCTCTCGTCTCTCTCTCTCTCTCTACATCCTTGGCAGGATGCCAACGCTGAAGGGGTAGACCCCCTTCGGTGTCCCCCCTCCCCTCCTCCTCTCTTTGTATCACTCTCTCTCTCCCTTCTCCCTTCGAGCACCCTCCCCCTCCAAGCCTCTCTCTCTCTCTCTCTCCCTTCTCTGCACCCACCCCCTCCCCCCGCTCTCTCTCTCTCATGTCTCTGTCCCTCCGTCTCTCTCTCTCTAAAAACTTGACAGGATGTCGGCACCGGAGGGTGAGACCCCCTCCGTCATCTCCCCTCCCTTGCTCTCTCTCTCTCTCTATGTGTGTGTGTATCACACACTCTCTCCCCCTATTTTATGTCTGCATTGGCGTCGGAGGTGGAGATCCCCTTCGGCGTCCCCACTCCCCTCTCTCTCTAACTCACACACAAAGTTAATCGAGAGTATATTGGTCATTTAGGACCTAGTTAAAGAGAATATTGACATATTTTTTGAATATTCATTATTTTGTCGATGGAAGTTAACTACGGTGATATTTTTATACAATTAAGATTGACGTAGTGATATGTATGTTAATATATTTTTAGAAGTGTTTTTTTAATTCGCATCTAACAATAGTTTTGATGAAAAGAACCCTTTCTTTTACCTACGTTTGGGTGTGTTGCAATTACCTCGGAGTAAAAATGAAAGCCCATGTCAAAGTAAAGTGTAGCAGAGTTACCCATTATTTTGTATCAAAATTGAATAAAGATTAAAAGTTTTAATAAAAAATAGAATAATTAGTTAGGACCTTCTTGTATTTCCCGTCTCAATTCACTTCATCGTCCAGCTTTTTTTTGTCCTTACCTGACGGCCCGCACTATCCAGTTCTTTATTTTTTTTATAAAAGTACCTAATATAAGTCTTATACGTATTAAAATTTAAAAAATTTTAAAGAAAAATTATTGTTAAAGGTTAATTTATAAAAAATTATTATAAAAAATATATTAACAGATATATCACTGTGTAAATTTGAATTGTGTAAAAATATTATATTTATTTGTATGCATATCACTCCTTTTTACCGACAACTTATAAAAAAATCATGCTTAAATAGTATTTATACACTATTTGAATTAACCCAGTGATGTATTTACTAATACATTTTTAGGAATAATTTTTTTACAAATTCACCTCTAACAATAATTTTCATGCAAAAATCTCAAATTTAAGGTGTCACAGTGCTAAAGTAATATCGATGTATTTTAACAATATATATCTGCAATGTATAACGTTGCACCACACTTAGGGCCTGTTTGTTAAATGGATAGGATTCATTACCCTCCGGTCACATGCCGGTCGCAGGGGCTATTCGGAGGTGACATTGCAAAATGGGTCTGATGGACACGGGTAGAGTAGGCCATTTAATTTCTTTCACATTTTGCCCAGCAACTCGGGATTGCGGATTCGAGCTGACAGCTCGAATACGCATCCCCCTCAGGTAAGGTATCTTATCTATTTAACAAACAAGCTCTTATTATTTTTGTCAAAAAAATTAGATGAAAATTATTGTTAGAGACGAATTTATAAAAAAAATCATTCTTAGAAATATATTAGTAAATATATCACTAACTAAATTTAAATAATGCATAAATATCATTTAAGCCTAATTTTTTCTAAGTTTTTGACAAAAAAATAATATGTTTACAAATAAGTATGATATTTTGCACAATTCAAATTTAGACAATGATATATCTACTAATACATTTGTAGGAATAAATTTTTTTATAAATTCTCATTTAACAATAATTTTTATGTAAAAAACTCAAAAAATTAGAATTGAATTATATGATAAGGGCTACCCAGTAAGGATGAGAAAAGACAATATACATCACATCAATCATGCTAACAACCTCTATATGAAAGAAATTTAAAGAATTATTCATAACACCAAGTTATGTGATCTCTATTGAGTCTGTGATCCCTCCAAAATCTGTGTGAGGGGGGGTAAATCTGATTTGGCCCACGGGCAGCCCAATAACGACATGCCCAAATCAGATCCATCTCTTTAAGCACGCCCAAGAGGCGCTCGAAGTGTACGGCCCGCTAAGGCACGGCCCAACCCAGCCTCGTCATCGGATTCTACAACACAGGAAAGCGCATTAGTCGCTGGAAGACCCTCCGACGACCGACCGTTGCCCCCTACCACGTCGGTCCAGATCCCATAACGGGCGAGCACACCCTATGAGCGCCGTAAGACTCGCCCAGGGACCAGCCGACGCCGAGGTATTCGCCCTCCAACGGGAAAATCCCACCGCTATAGCGGAAAGGAGTTACTCCACTACCTACGCCTTCCCTATCAAGGGATAAGGCTCCTCGCTCCAGGACAACCCCTATAAGAAGGGGAGCGACTGAGAAGAGAGACACGGTGGATGATTCTGCCAAAATCTACTACACAAGAGAATAGAGCTACTAGCCCTACAGAGCTACGAGAAGGAAGCACCGACGATCTACACTGAAGGGAAAGTTCTCCTCTGGCGACCTTACCACCCAGCGAGCACTCGCTGAGTGAACACTGAGAGCGGCGAGCACTCGTTCTGAAGATCTACATGGCCCTTCAGCTCCCGACTACGATTTCCTTCTCTCTCTCTTTCCCTTGCTCTTCTCTATTCCTCATTAACCCGTTGCTGACTGAAGCATCGAAGGGTTGTCCCCTAGGGTAACACCCGAGACTCTTTCTGACGTCTTTTTAGCTTCTGGTGTTTGCAGGCCTTCACGGGTGCAAGACGACTTCCCCGACAAATAAATAGAGAAGGTGATACGTGGCATAGGAACCATTTTCCTACCTCTGCACTTCTTGGCATCGTCTGTGGGAAGTCGAGCAAAAGGCTATGGCACCCCATGGAAGCCTCCGCAACTCTAGCAACCACGGGCGCGATTCCCATCAGGGACCCAACTCTCGCCGGGAGTCACAGGAAGCTTCTTCCACTCACCCCCGACGCGAGGTCACCCCGAGTGACCTAGACGAAATCAGCCAGCAGATCCGAGTCCTGACATAGTTCTGTCAGAAACTATGGAACCAGCGGGAGGACGAGAGAGGCCAAACTGGGGAGAACCCGTGCGAGAGGCCTCCCATGCCTCGGTCGCGAGGACCCAACGGTCGCGTAGCCAGCCCCCGCCGAGGGTACGCCACCCACTGCACTCCAACCTGGAGATAGATCTCCGGCTCCAGCGCTTCGACGAGATAGAAGAAAAAGTTCGATACCTGGACAACGTCCTCCTGGCAGGCAAGAATTGTGGCCTGATTGACGACGACCTGGACTTCCACGCTCCCTTCTCTAGGGAGATCATGGAAGCCCCCATCCCGGTCCCGCTCCATCTCGGCCAAGGCTAACCCTTGCTGAACCAGCTGCTCGGTAAGCCCGGCGTTTGCATCCTCGGACCCCTTCAGGCTCTCCCCGAGCACCTCGCCATTGGCCGAGAGCTCCGCCTGAAGGGCCTGGCTGGCCTCTAACTTCTAGGCAAGGGCATCGAAGTGATTCCTCCACAGGCCAAGAGCATGGGTGACCGAGCACACACCCTGGGCGGCCAGAGCCACCAGCTTCTCTTCCGCCTCACGGTCAAGCTCCTCGGTGCTCTCGTGCAGGCGAACATTCCTTCCCATGAGCGCGACAACCGTTGCGACCTCAGAAAGCCTGGATGCCGTCTCCCCGGGCGGCCAGGACGGTCGTCGCAAGGGGACCACGGGGGGAGGAGGGGAATCAACATCGATAACAGGGGCTTTGCCCCTGTTGCGCCCCAGTGCTGCGGAAGCCGACAAGGGAGAAGATGTCGCCAGCTGATCGACCGATGGCGACGGCGAAGCCTCGGATGAAGGTAGCTCAGATGACGGAGGAGGCAGTACGCGACCCCGGGCCGGGGTGGAAACCCTGACTCTTTTGCTCGTGCGACGCTGGTTGTCCAGCGCCATCAAATCCTCCTCGGACAGGGGGGCACGACTACCGCCCGCCATGGCAGACTACCGCCCACCATGGCAGACTCTTCTTCAGCTGTGCTAGTGGTCCCTTCAAGAGGATCCTCCTGAGGGTTCAACCTCTTGTCGGCCGCAGGCACTATTGGTGAACGCACCAGGGGGACACCGGTAGGGACCGGAAATTGTAGCCTCCCCAGAGCAAAAGTGACCTCAGCCTGGGGGGCGGTGATCGTCACCTGACCGGCCCCTGGCTCAACGTGATCCACAGGGCAGGGAGCACACCGTGGCAACTTGACAATCTCGTAGCTCCACACAGGAACCTCAGGCACCCCTAAAAACAGAGAAAGAATAGGTTAACCCAATCAGTTATTAGCGAAGAACACAACGAGGAATCAAGGCTAGTACCCTGCGGCAATGGAGGACTCAATCCCAACTTCCGGAGTAGCCCCGGAGTCAACACGAAGTCCGCATCGATCATGTAGAACCGGAGGATGGCATCGACCTTCTTGCGATCCTCAGCGTTGGCCGGAGGTTTCCTGTCAGCCCAGACAGGACGAAAACCCTTGGACCTCCAACTACTGGAAGAATCGTGGTCGGTGGATCTGATGAGATACATGTAACGTTGCAACCAACCCTTGAGATTGGCCGCAGTGGCGGAGACTTGGACAAGGTTCCGACCGGTCTGAGCCTTGAAGTAGGCATAGGCCATATCGGACGGGCAACGCTGAAGGAAGTAGAATTGCTGGAGAAGATGGACGTTCGGCTCCACTGACGCTCTCCGACATGCATAAACAAATCCACAGAGGATGTGGTAAGAATTGGGAGTTATTTCCCCCTGGATGCCGACCGTAATGGTGGAGGACGGACGCGATGAAAGGATGAATGGGCAGGCGAAAGCCAGCCTGGAAAGAGGCCACGGGGACCATAAATCCACCCGACGGCAGACTCAACTGATCGTCATCCATATTCAGGAAGATAATATCGAAGTCTGGCGGGATCTGGAAGGCTTCTCGCAGCCCTCGCACCACCCTATATGCCACTAGCGGCGGGGAATCAGAACCACCGGCTCCGACACCTGAAGTGCTCAGAGCGCTACCGCGCCTAGCTGCCATTTCTTCAACAGAAGAGGAGGAGCTGACACGAAAGTTTCTCCTACGAGGAGGCATGGCCACTGAAGATTAAAAAAAAAAAGCAAGAGAAGAGAAGGTACTCACCAGGCGAAGGAAGGGGATGCCTACGACGAACACGACAAGTAGCGTACTCGAATGGGGTTTAGTGGGAGACCTTGCGGCGGTTCTTATAACCGCACACGTCAGACCAATACTGCCCCCTCGGGGGGCAGGTGGAAGGGCGTCCGTCGCCATCACGGTACGGCCACTAGCGCCAGACGCCCGTTCGAGCCCGCACTCGCAGAAGAGATAGAGCGCCGATCATGATTACAATCAGAGGCACCTTGCGCGCCAAGCACGACGCCGGACTCATCGACTCCCACGCCAACACGGGGATCAACCTCAAATCCTGCGTTCTGACATACCCTCTCATGTTCTACTCTCGGCCCCCTGTAGAGTGCTCGGCAACCGAAAGTAGGGGGAACTGAGGAGGGTAAATCCGGTTTGGCCCACGGGCATCCCAATAGTGGCAGGCCCAAATCAGATCCATCTCCTTAAGCACGCCCAAGAGGCACTCGAAGTGTACGGCCCGCTAAGGCGCGGCCCAACCCAGCCTCGCCATCAAATTCTACAGCACGAGAAAGCGCGTTAGTCGCCGGAGGACCCTCCGACGACCGACCGTTCCTCCCTACCACGTCAGTCTAGATCCATAACGGGCGAGCACGCCCCATGAGCGCCATAAGACTCGCCCAGGGACCAGCCGACGCCGGGGTATTCGCCCTCCAACAGGAAAATCCCACCGCTATAGTGGAAAGGAGTTACTCCACTACCTACGCCTTCCCTATCAAGGGATAAGGCTCCTCGCTCCAGGACAACCCCTATAAGAAGGGGAGCGACTGAGAAGAGAGACACGGTGGATGATTCTGCCAAAATCTACTACACAAGAGAATATAGCTACTAACCCTACATAGCTAAGAGAAGGAAACACCGATCGATGATCTATGCTGAAGGGAAAGTTCTCCTATGGCGACCTTACCACCCAGCGAGCACTCGCTGAGTGAACACTGGGAGCGACGAGCACTCATTCTGAGGATCTACACGGCCCTTCAGCTCCCGACTACGATTTCCTTCTCTCTCTCTCTCTCTCTCTCTCTCTCTCTCTCTCTCTCTCTCTCTCTCTCTCCCTTGCTCTTCTTTATTCCTTATTAAGCCGTTGCTGACTGAAGCATCGGAGAGTTGTCCCCTGAGGTAATACCCGGGACTCCTTCTGATGCCCTTTTGGCTTCTGATATTTGTAGGCCTCCACGGGTGCAAGATGACTTCCCCGACAAATAAATAGAGAAGGTGGTACGTGGCATAGGAACTATTTTCCTGCCTCTACACTGTGTATAATGAAACTTCACAAATTCGCTTATCACTTGACAATCTCTCATGGACCACTGTCTCAAAAATCTCACTTGATTTATGAAGTACAAAAAGTTGATTTTTTTTCATCAAGAAATAGCAGTAAATTAAAAATAGAAAATAATAAGGCACGGCATATATTAGAGGGGGACGGGTTCGTTTTGTTTTGATCCTCGAACATGGCCACAAAGTCGGATTGATCCTTCAAGTTGAATCTCACCCCACCAGAACTTCTGCATGCCATCATTCAAATTCACACGTAAAGAAGAAAACTTGACTTGAATTTAGGTGTTGAAACCTTCAAGATAATCGGAAGAAGAGTAGCAAATGAAATTGGATGATGATTAATTATTGGCCATTTTAGTGGATATATTTAATTATTACCCACTTAAATATTTCTCAGATGCACCCTCTACGTAAGAATTTGGATGACATTGCGAGATATGAAAGTAATATCCACTTCAATGTTTAATCCTCAGGTGCACCCTCTATATGTAAGGAATTAAGTGGATGTAATTGCGAGATATGAGAGTGCATGGTCATAGACATTGCATATATTAAACACTTTGACTATGGATGCTATGTATGCTAACTTTGAAAGCATATGCAACAGACGGGAAAAAAAACTCAGTAGCATACTCCACACAGTTTGAAATTCTCTGTGGCATTAAACCTCCAAATAGAAAACATCCATCCTGGGCAAGCCAGATGGAGTTGCATGTCAAGTAAGAATAAAAACATGAAAGTTCAAAGGAGAAGAGTTGAGGAGGATTGCATGCCAGAAGCATTTACCCAGTGGTTTGAGTTCTTGCATTCCCAATGGCCTGATGCCGGTGGCCATCTTAAATCAAGGTTGGCTATATAGTAGCGAATTGAATTGCCTTTGGTACAGTACGATACGATCTAACTCGGATAGATTTTGGCTTGATCCGAAGAGACTCCCATCTTAAATCCTCTCGACCATCTCAATCTAACTTTGGTACGATACAATACAATCGAATCGGTGTGAGACGGAACAATATGGCAAACCGTATCTGAAGGTCGGCAACGAATTAACTGTACTATCCCTACTTCCGCATATAGTTACCGAGGAGGGAAAATATGTCAGGCTAAGCACGGCCTAATGATGTCGAGCCCAATATGACTTAATACCACCAGGTCCGTAGCAGTCATTTCCAGTTGACCCGTAATCTAGGAATACAGCCCACACTCAAGACTAGTCCGCCCACAAGCATGATCCTCGCACACGTGCGTCCCGGACTCTATGAGATTCGCCAACGGGCGAGCGTAGAGGTTATAGTTACAAGGCTTACCCCTATGAACGCTGGATCACGCCCACGATGCCGTGAAGCCCGCCACGATGCCCTTCCTCAGAGAATGGGCGAGTGAGTAATAGACGACCCCCCACGATCAAACATGATATCACGCCACTAACCACCCCCTTGCTAAGCCAGGAGAGAGACGGCACTGCCACTACTACCAGTATAAATAGGTCATCAACGGACCTAGACGGGGACACTAAAAACAGAGGGGAGAGAGGACTACACTGACAGCTACATACACACATACACAGAGCTGGAGAGATACCCAGAGAGAGATGTGCATGCACGATGATGACAGAACTCCAGATTACTCTAGCTTCCTTGTCTCAAAAAGGGACAATGAGTTCTCCATTATTCTCCAGGCCTTGGCCACATCGTCAAGCATTCTTCACATCATCGAGCACTAGTTACTCCCCCAAGACTCTCCTCTCCTTCTCTCTCTCTACTATTCTCTTTACTCTTACGCTCGTCTCTGACTTAAGCATCGGAGGGTTATCCCCTAGGTTTACGCTCATGGCTCCTTCTGACATGCTATTTAGTGTATGGAGGTTTCCTTGGGGTAGCCGGACGCTCTTCCCCCCAAACAGATCTCGAAGGTTAGTACGAGGCTCAGGTAACACTTTTTAGTCTCTACACTTTTTGGCGCCGTACATGGGAAGTAGATAGAAAGCCATGACACTGCATGGAAACTACTTGTGGGACATTATTTTTTTTTACTTTTATTTATTTATTTATTTATTATGTGCGCATGTGTGTTAGTCATGAGGTGACGAATTGTTTGAACTTCAAGATTAAGGGGTTTGAAGTCGCGTGCGCGCCGCCTGATTGACCAGACGATGAGAGATATCGAGTCGGGACCCAAACCCTCCACGACGTTAATTACATCGTCCCGAAGAGAGAAAACTTTTGATTGATCGCAAAGAGAAAGGGTCCTATAGTCTTAAACTTGTATTAAAATATTCATGGAAATGTAGATCCTTATTTTTGTTATTATTTTATTTATTATTATTACTTTGTGTGTGGACTAAAAGTTATCCATGATGAGATCTCGTTGATTCGGTGGGGAAGAAACCTTACGCCACTCACAATTACTTTACTATGGCTGAGGTTAATATTTTTTTATTCTTACTCATTTATATGGGCATTCCCCCTCCTTTCCTTCTATTCTTCTTACTATTTTTTTATTTTTTTGTCTTTTTCATACTATTAGCTTTTTTAAATTTGACGTTGTGATTAATATACACACTATGTAATTTATAATCTAATACTACAAATAAACATTATCTTGCCAAGTTTACGGTGGCAATTTCCCATGCCCTTACTTGGGAGAGCATTATCACGTTTCTCAATATCAAAGTCGTGGTGCTAGAGAGTATCGAAATTTACGAGACAAGTTTAACTACTGTCATGCTCAATTGGGAAATGTTATGGAGCGGGCATTTGGGATAGTCAAGATGCGGTTTCAAACTTTGAAAGAGGGGAACATGCACCTAATCCACAGGCAAAAATTAATTATGCATGGTTGCATGTTGTGTCGTCCACAACTTCATACGTCGGGAGTAAGGGGACGACTTCTACTTTCAACATACACCGCTTGACGTTAAAGACGCCGGTGATGAGGATGTGGATCCCAACGTGCCTGTGACATCTCGTGACATTAGGGAAGGAGAGCATCTTAGGGACATTATTGTTATACAAATCTGGCTTGAAATTGATCCATTTTAGCGTGCATCTTTTGTTCTTAAGGACTATTTTCTCCATGTACCCATATACCATGATTTTTATTTTACTTGATTTCACAATAGGTTGTATTTGGTTTCCTCTATGTCTCATCCGTTTTAATATCATGTGGCAGGTGTTCTTTTAAAATAGTCCTTAGTAGGTCTCCATATTTGTTGTCCCCAGTGCATGTCTAATTTACTATGCGTGTGCATGGATAGGTGTCGCAGAGGGCATAGCAATGTAACTCCATCACAACCATGTCACTTGTGCTATTTGGGTCATTATTCCAGATGAGGTGGCATCATGTGTGTATTGACTACGGGTTGGAGCAATGAAGAATGAGTTTTATGAGTTCATGTTGTGACAGGAGGAACAGTTGTGACACTCTAATATGAAAAATGACTACACGTACTCCCAAAATTCATATCGAGCCCACCCCAAAGCTGCTATCAATTAACTTTGTTGGACTAACAAAGGTAAGTGCGGATCACGTATATCACTTCTCCCCGTGAAATATATGACACGCACAATTTTTTTTGTGTGTTACCACTTGTCTAGCATTACAATTGTACGTGCATCACTTGATGTATTGGTTTGTTTCTAACCAGTCAGAGCAGTACCACTTGTCAAATCTAATTTGGCTATTACATGTATGTGAAACAATTTTCCCATTGGGCTCCACTATCATGTCTGAATAGGTGAATGGATTCCACTATCTTTTTTTTTTTTGTAAACATACCGACCGATATTCATTCATACCAAAAGGTCAGAGTACATGGAAACAAGAGTACATGGAAACAGAGACCCAAACCGAACAGGCAAGCCATTCCTGGCCCATACCGACACCATAGCGACGTACAAACAGGACGAAGACCGACGGAACAGTAGAGAAACGAAGCCGACCACCGAGGATGGGAGCTCTTGGAAACTCTGAAAGAAGGATCAGCCGATGCTGAAAGTGACAGAGGTCTTCCTCGAGGAGCACATGGCTGCCAAATCGCTCTTGTACGATGCGGTGAGAAGAGGATGCTCGGGAGGCCGATATCCGCTTGGATACGGGGAGAAAGCGCTGTATCTCCGAGCTTCTTCGAGACCGAGGGAAGAGACCCGTAATCTGCACCACGAGGACCGGACTAGTTCTCCGTCGAAGGCCGAGAGGAATGCCCAAACCGTCAGGTGAGAGGACCAGGGGATAGGGGAGGACAGAGGGAAGTGGGACGGCGGGCGGGAAAAGGGGTTTGGGGGGACGATACCTAGAAGGGGTTAGAACCTCGGGGACAGAAGGGGGCGCGGTGGTAGGAAGCAGAGGTAGGGGAAGGGGTGGGGGGGGATGACAGGGGAGGGTGAAGGGGCGGGGGTCAGGGGGAGGAGGTGGAGGGGCGGAGGACCAACGGGGAGGGGAGGGGGGGTCGGGGGGGGGGGGGGGGGAGAGGTGGAGTGGCAGAGGGTCGGCAGAGAGAGATGAGGGGGGGTCAGGGGAAAGAGGAGGTGGGGGCGGATGGAGGGGAAGGAGTGGGAGGGTGGATGGGCGAGTCAGGGGGAAGGGAGGGGGTGGAGGGCCGGCTGAGGGAGAAGGGGGTCGGGGGAAGAGAGAGGGGGGCGGAGGTCTGCAGAGAGGGGAGGGGAAGAAGGGGTGGAGGAAAGCGGGCGTGGGGGGGGGGCGATGGCCAGAGGGGCGGAGGCCGGCGGAGAGAGGGGTGGGGGTGGAGGGAAGAAGGCGGGGGGGGGGGGAAGGGAAGCGAGGTGAAGTGGGAAGAGGGCGGGGGAGACGCAGGGAGGTGAGAAAGCGGAGATGGGTAGCCGGGGGGTTGGGGGGGGGGAACCAGCAGAGATGGAAGCAAAGGGGGTTCGGGGAGACGGGGGCAAACCTGGAGGGTAGGAGGAGGGGGGGGAGTTCCCGACGGGAGCTCCCCCCTCCTTGGTACACCACCGGTGAAGGGCCGCCGAAGAGACTCCGACGAAGGGCCACCGCCAGGGCGGTGAAATTTCCAGGAAGTAGGTGGGAGCTCCCACCTACCTCCCGTGCTGACAACCGCCGATAAAGATCATGAGACAACACCTCACCGGGGTGAATTTTTTTTCCACCACCGAACTGAGCACATGAAACAGATGTTGTAGGAAGTATTGTAGCGTTTATCAATGTTATCCTGTTTGAAACAGACCAATTGATAAGGCAGGACAAAACTGGGACAATGTTTATTGGAATACCTATCCCCAGAGAAGAAGGTAAATATCATCTTGGCTTCAAAATAGTTTGTTGTCCAGGAAATGATGTGCAGGTTTATAACCTTTCTATTCATTGTTGCAGTTTCACTTTTTAGATGTATGCCGTGAAACTGACATATTCTTTTTGTATTCTTTTTCGTGGTCACACACGGATGTTGCCGGCGACGATGAGGCGAGTGACCATGGTTAGATGAAATTACGACTTTTGGGTCGTGGCCATTAAGTCAAGAGATCGAATGCCTTGTTCGTCGATGTTTGGGTCGCAGGGCAAGCTATTTAAAGCGTGAGTTTGCTAGATAGTACTCTTCTTTTATGGCTAGAACTTGGGCACATTTTTTGCTCACATCTTCGCAGTTTCCTATGTTTAGATGGTTATTCCTCGAAGTTCCGTTTCATGTGGTCTAGAATGTAATCCATCCATCCAAAGCAAATTGACTGTTTGTCATAATATGATAGGCTACCGTGCGGTACGATACAAGATAGATTTTTGATGTGTGACCTTACATGCAAGGTAAAAGAAGCCTTGAATCCCCATTGAATGTGAAACTTAATTTTCTTGTCTATGTTTATGTATGCAATGCTCTATGTCAACTAATGATGAGTATTCGTGCAAGCCGAAGTGGTTGAAAAACCATTTATGGTGGATCGAATCAAACTCTACTCTGAATTGACTACCTGGAAAGGGTTATAATTACTGTCTTACATATTTCATTCTGAAGGAAAAGTGCTACTTTGTAGTGTAGCACTGGCAGTCTGGCACCATATCTTTGGCTTTCTGGTTCAAACTTCTAGTACTGCTTGTTTACTGTTGGTTTTAGTGTATTAATTGCTTTATTTGTACGTAGGTAAGTCTTACCATCAAGTACTGCACTGCTAGGCTAGCAATGTATTTGTGTTCACTGTATGGAATCCAGTCTCCTTAATTAACCCGCGGGATATAGGCAACGAGTGTAGCAGAGGGTCAGGCACCTGCGACCTACTCGATCATTGTTTCAGCTCATGCCATGGATGTTTTCTAATTTCTAAGATGAGTTTGATAATAGAATAAGGGGCGAATAAGATGAGTTATCTTTAATTGAGTTTGATAACAAGATTAAGTTATTTGGGGTCGATTAAGGTCACTTTAATACTAGATTAGGATAACTCATATGAGGTGGATCAGGGTGAGTTATTCTTTGGATTTTTTCTTTTTCAGTTCGATATCTTACTTTTATCTTAGGAATAACTCATTCCATGTGAAATGATAGAATGAGTTATTCTTAGAATAAGGACTTTAACTCTATCCGACTCCAGATAACTTAACTCTACTACCAAACTCAGTTAAGGGTGAGTAGACAGAATAACTCACCCTATCCGTCCCTTATTCCGTTATCAAAGTGGCCCTTCAGTGTTCAAACTCTTATTTTAATAATAATTCATTTTACTATTTCACATAGAATGAATTATTCTCAAGATAAAAAAATATCAAATTTAAAAAGAAAAAATTTAAGAAATAATTCACTCAGATCCACCTCATGTAATTTATCTTTAACCTCTTATCAGAGTGACCTAAGAGAAAACAGATTACTTCTGAGAATTTGACGTGGATACCTGATGCCAGATATATGATATCATGTCTCGGATTTTAGCTGTCCTGTCTGTACTTGAAATGTCTTTATAAATTGCTAGACCATGTTTTCAGTTTTATAAATGTCTTTATATCTGTGCACGAGTAAACTTGGTGTGCACATAGAAAGGGTGAAATGAAGAAGATGGAATCGTGGGAAATAAGCAAAACCACCTGGCCCCTTCCGACTAGCTGGTGTCACTGCATAGCTGCACGTTGTACGTGCATTTTGTGCAGCACGTACGTAGTTGCTCGCACAAAATGCACGTACATAGCTGCAACGTGCAGCTATGTTTTTTTTTTTTTTTTGTTGGATAACGGGCTGCTATATTATGCTGCAGCTATGTGATTTTTTTTAGGTTACTTTTAGAACAGGAAGAGGAATCGAATATTGAACTCATGACCTCCTCTCGTAAAGGAGAGGGTGTCCACTATGATATTGACGGAGAATTAAGTTAAAATTTTATTCTATCTCATTTTTCTAAATAAATTAAGTTAAAAACTTAGGACGGCTCAGAGACAGATTCTTATTCCATCTTAAATACTTAAGATTTTTTAAAATAATAATAATCATTAAAATATTTTTTGCCATGTGACAAAATATATAGTAATATTATTATTAACGTTATAAAATTTCATAAGATTTTATAAATGACATTTTTTAAAAAAATTTACACTTAAAAATTTATACGAGAGAGAGAGAGAGAGAGACGAGTGAGGCAAAGGAGATAAGAGAGACAGAAGAGATAAGGTGTTAATAGAGATGAGGAAGATATAACGTCAACAATAAATATATCGTTAAAATAATAAAATCTTTCGTAAAAATATTATTATTATTATTAATTAAATGTTAAAAGTGACAAAAAAGTTACTACGTCAATATTTATCATTCATACGTATCTATTCCCCAACAAATTGTTTAAATGTTAAAAAATTTAAATAATTTTAAAGGATCCTATAAATACAATATACCATCTAAATATTAATTTTTAGATACAAATATCAATATTAATATTAATTACAATTTAAATGTTAATAAATAATTTAATAAGTTAACATGAGAGAGAGAGAGAGATTAAAAAATTCAAAAGGGAGAGGTAAATATGATATTTGAGTTAGAGTTATCTCTTAGTTAACTCACTACCTATCAAATCACACTGGATTAAAGATAGTTTAACCCACCTCCTTACTTCTGAGTTAACTCTCCTCTTACTAAACTAAAAATAGATTAACCTCAAACTAACTTAAGAAGATTGAGTCAGTCACTCTAAATCTAACTCTATAAAAACGGGGCTTAAGTCTCACTTTAGTTGAGAGTTACCTATGAGTTAACCCAATGCTAACTCTCAACGTGCTTTGATAGGTGGGTTAGACTAATCGAGTCAAAAAGAAGAAAATAACTCTGGATTATGAAATCCACCTTCGTTTACTTCTAACGTAACCCAACCTAACTCTAACGCACTCTCATTTAATGCATTTAATGATACATTTAGTCTCACTTTAGTAGGGAGTTATTACTTTTGTGAGTTAAGTCAACCCGCTTAAGTTAATTTTAGGTTAACTCATTTTTAATTTGATAAGAAGGTAGTTAATTCAGAACTAAGAAGATAGACTAATTTACTTTTAATCCAGTGTGATTTGATAGAAAATGAGTTATTCCGTTAATAATAACAACTAAATTACCATATTTATTCACTCTTTTTTTATTTTTTTAATATATCTCTCATTCTCTCTCTCCACTCTCTCTTGCACACATTGATTATGAGTTTAAGTTACTATTCATCAATAAATATTTTATTTTAATTTAATTTTAAATTAATTTTTAATATATCCTATAAATTGAATAAATCATAAAACTAAAAATATTTTTATAAATAATATAATTAATCTCACTAATTAAAATTCAAAATATAGAAACATCGTTAATTTGATCATCATAAATAAATTTTATTTTGCTTTAATATTTAAATATTTTTAATATATTCTATAAAGTGCATATACCATGTAATTAATTTTTTAATAAATAACATCAATAATCTTACTAATTAAAATTTAAAAAATAGTATTAATTACGAGTTTAGGTTACTGTTTATCTTAAAAAATATTTTATTTTAATATTTTATTTTTTAATATATTTTATAAATTGTTTATAAATTGAATATATCATGAAAATATTTTTTTATAGATAACATCATTAATCTCACTAATTAAAAATTAAAAGCCAAAAATCACATTAATTATGGGTTTAAATTATTATTCATCTTTAAAAGTTTTTATTTTACTCTATATTTTTTATACATTCTATAAATTAAATATACAATGAAAATATTTTTTGATAGATAACGTCATTAATATCACTAATTAAAATTTAAAAGTAAAAATGACATTAATTACGGATTTAGATTACCGTTCATCTATAAAAAATATTTTACTTTAGTTTTTAAATATTTTAATATATTCTATAAATTAAATGTACCATGAAAATAATTTTTTTATAAATAACATCAACGATCTCACTATTTAAAATTTAAAAGTCAAAAATAATATTAATTAGACGTTTAGGTTACTATTCATCAAAAATTTATTTTACTTTAATTTTTAATATATACTATGAATTCAATATATCATGAAAATGATATTTTCATAAATAACATTATTAATCTCACTAATGAAAATTTAAAAGTCAAAAATATTTCTAATAGATATTATTTATCTTAATTCTTTATTTATCACTTTTATAAATATTTTTTATAAATTATATATGATAAATATACCAATAAAATAATAAATTTTTTGATAAAATTTATCATGGATATCCGATGATTATTAACCCTAAGTTAACCCGTAATCAAAGAGAGGCTTCGTCTCTCTCTCTCTCTCTCTCTCTCTCTCTCTCTCACTCACTCATATTTCTTTACATTTAAATTATTATAATTTTTATCAGTTTTAAAATTTTAATTAGTAATATTAATGATAATTTTTATGAAAACTTATATTATTATAATGATATAATTATCATATATCATTTATTAAAAATATCTATAAAAGTTAAAAAATAAAGATATTAAGATAAATATCAACTTTTAAAAATATGTGTGACTTTTAAATTTTAAATAGTTAGATTAATGATAATTTTTTTAAAAAAGTACTTTTATGATATATTTAATTTAAAGAATACATTAAAAATATAAAAATATTTTAAAATAATTTTTTAAAAATAAACAGCAATCTAACTTATAATTAATGACATTTTAACCTTTAAAATTTAATTAGTGAGATTAATGATGTTATTTATCAAGAAAAGTTTATTTTCATGATATATTTAATTTATAAAATATTGAAAATATTGAAAAATAAAAATTTTAAAAGATGAATAGTAACCTAAATTTGTAATTAATGTCATTTTTGAATTTTAAATTTTAGTTAGTGAGATTACTGATGTTATTTATTAAAAAAATTATTTTATCATATAATCTAATTATGAAATATATTAAAAATATTTAAAAAATAAATTAAAATAATTTTTAAAGATGAACAGTAATCTAAATCAATAATTGATGTCATTTTTTAATTTTAAATTTTAATTAGTGAGATTAGTGATGTTTTTTATCAAAAAAATTATTTTTCATGGTATATTTAATTTATAGAATATATTAAAAATATTTAAAAGTTAAAATAAAATATTTTATAAGATGAATAATAACTTAAACCCATAATTAATGTCATTTTGAACTTTTAAATTTTAATTAATGAGATTATTAACGTTATTTGTAAGAAAATTATTTTTATATTTAATTTATAGAATATTATAAAAAGATTAAGTATTAAGTTAATATATTTTTTAAGATGAACAAAAACCTAAATCCTTAATTAATATCATTTTTGACTTCTAAATTTTAATTAGTGAAATTATGGATGTTATTTATCAAAAAATTATTTCTATGAAATATTAATTTATAAAAATTATTAAAATTATTAAAATTATTAAAATAAAAATAAAATATCTTAAAGATAAATAAAAATCAAATCCCATAATTAATGACATCGCGTCAAGTTCTTCTCACCCGAGGAGAATTGATGGGAATCAACGCCGGACACTAACATTTTATTTTTACATTTGTATCCTTTTGTTTGCATTTATATCCTTGGGTTAATTGGGTTGCAAATGTATGGCATGTATAAGTCAATGGATTACTTGGGCTAAGACAATGGGTTTCTTTGCAAAAAGGCCGCGTAGACCCGGCGGGACCCCCACCCTCTCTCCCATTGGGCCACCTAGACTCTCTAGGGCCCACGTGGGGCTGGTCCATGGTCCAAGGGAGAATATTGACCATCCCCCATGTTGACTCCATGAAGGGGGCACCCCCTCTTTGTCCCCACGTGGGATTTAAATAATCCCCCCTTTTAATTGTTTATATTTGTTGTATTTGACCACATGGGAGAAAATTCTTCTCTCCCCTAATTATCCTTCCCTAACCCTAGATCTGATGTTAGTTTAGGTCATTTACATTTCATATAAAACCCATGTATTTTTCATATTTTGATAGACTAATGAGAAGAAAATTAAGAAATTATTCTCGGAGCCCAAGGGCGCCCCTCTCTCCTCTCCCATTGCAGCAGTGATTGCTGCCCCTTTCTAGGGTGTGAAGCCCTAATCTTGGTGTGACTCCAAGATCTACCACCTCTGCTGGATGCGACTTCCAGCCACCGCCGCCACCGCCTCCGTTCGTGCCGCCGTCAAGCCGCCACAGCCCGTTCTTTGAAGTGCTATCCAGGATTTCGAGATCCATGACAGAAGCTAAAAGAAAAGGTTGGTCCGCCCAATCCGTGTATCTGATGATCTTGAAATTTTGAGAGATCATTCCCCTCCTTGTTAGCCATCCCCATTTTAAATTTTGTGTCAATCAGACGTCGTTTGATATTTTTTCTAGTCTTTTAGTTCCACCCCTGATAGTCTGCCAATCAGCAGATCTGCGGGATAGTGTCTTGTTATTATATTTTTCCCGCTCTCTTAGCCATCTCCAAAAATTACCAAAAAATTTATCCGTGATTCTCACTTCCCACCCTACCCACCATAAAATTCCCAAGATCCAATTCTACCATTCCCCTGTCGGTCAAAATTCATTTTCAAGCATATCTTGTTCTGTCTAACTGTCTGTAATCCGAGCCAGGAGAAATACTTGGGGAACCGTGGTTTTCATTTCTAATCCGTTTGCTGGATGGTCGTGAAATTAATTTATGTTATATCCCTATGAGTCCTTTGTCCAACGACGCCGATCTCGGCTCGATCCGCCTCCGGATCTGGGCGCAACAATTATTTTCGTGGAGACGCGTAGATCTGCTTCAAGTCAGGCCAGCAAGAGCAGTCTGCCGGATAATTCCTCGGAAAATATATCGGCTCACATTCGGCTGCCTCCGCTCCCGGGGATCGACCAGCAACCCCCCAGCGGCGTCCCAGCAAACCGCTGCAGCAAGGAGACTCCCGGAAGCCGCCGTCCCAGCAGTCTAGTTCACTTGCTGTCCAGCGAGTTTGAACAGTACCGAGTCAGACCAACAGCCCGTCTCCGGCCCAAAAGCCCTTTCGGCTTGCTGCCCGTCAACCCGAGTTCGCTACTCCCGGGTCGCCATTGTAGCCCGTTACCTCCCTGGGTGAAGTGGACAATAAAATCATTTCTGTAATTATTGTAATTGTTTGTACTGGGAGTACGAGTCTTGGCCGGGGTGGCCTTCCCCACGCCCGGTAGCGTGGATGTATCATTTCCGCTGCCCTCTTTGGCATTTGCTTTACTCGTATATATTTATATATGCCGCTGCATGAGTGATAGAAAATTAGCTCGATATATTTTTATCACCGCTGCGAGAGAGAGCGAGACCCGTCCCGTGACCCGATCCGTGCACGAAAGAGAGTTGACCACCCAAACTCATTACCAGTTTCTCAACCGCGCACGTCCGCACGCTTCCCTCGCCAGGGATGAGTCGCGAGTTTGCCTAGAATCTCAGGTTCGCATTCAAATTGGCGTCGAGTCGCGTTCCGTCCCACATCAAAATTAGTATCAGAGCCAGTTGAGCCTAGGGTAGTCGTTCCAACGTTTGCATTGCATTCCATTCCGGTATATTAAAAGGTGTCCTCGGAACGATAGGTTACGCTTATTGGGAAGGTTGATGCGGGACGGACACGCGACTCGACTCCAAATGGATATGTGATCCTCGGACTCTAAGCAAGCTCACGATCGTCCCTAACGAGGGAAGCGTCGGACGTGCGCGGTTAAGAAACCGGCAAAGAGCTAGGGTGGTCAACTCACAAATTCGTGCTCGGATCGGGTCACAGGACGGTCTCGCTCTCTCTTGCCGCAGCAGTGAATATCAATAAATAGCGAGCTAAGTTACCCTATCATGCTCTCTAGCAACGGCATATAAAGCATATACGAACTAAGTAAAGTCCCGAGTAAGGAGCGAACACGATACCTCCACGCTCTCGGCGTGGGGAAGACGATCCCGGCCGAATTCGGTAACTCCCGGTAACAGTAATGAATTAATTTACAGCAATGAAATGTCACCCACTCCACGTAGCGAGGTAAAGGGCTACACAAATGGGCCCGGGAGGACCGATCTCGGGTTGACAGGCTGCACTTGATCACCCCGTCGGCGCGGTTCGGACGGCGTGTTCTACGGGTCTGTGGGGCCCACAACGTGCCGCTGAATCCTCCGGGACTGACGAGGTGGGTCCCGCTGTGATGCTGACACTTGGAGGCGTGCCTCCAAGGATGGCGGCCAAGCGGGAATGCTGGTCGGAGGCCGGGCGGCTCCGAACACCACCGGTCGAAAAGGGTGCCCACGGATCTGTTGCTTCTGTTTTCAGGCGCGCGTTCCGGCGAGATCGGCTGTTGCGATCAATCCTGACGTCGGATCGAAGCACAAACGGTATCGTTGGAGAGCTCTTTCGAAGTACTTTGATCTAGGGCTAGAGAGATTAATTGGATCTGCACAGATCTGACCTTAGTCGATTTTTGAAGTTGCTGTTGGACAGAGCCCGAAATCTCAGGGTAGCAGGGAAGTTTCCTGAGAACTGCCGTTGACCGTGGGGTATATCTCAGATTCAGATCTCGTTCTCTTCATGAAAGTTGTAGAAAAATGAAAGAGAAAGACGGGGATATTTTTTATGGAAGATTTGGTGGAGGTTTGGGTGGTGAAAATAATTTTATGGCACTGGGTGATCAGATCTGGACAGCAGGGACTGAACAGATCTTGGGGGAAAGACACAATTTTGAAAAATGGGTAGAGGGCTTATAAAATTCGACGAAAATTTTTAGATGGAGGGAATGGTAGACAGAACCTCCAGTAAAAATGGGGTTCCAGGAAAAATCACAAAGGGGACCAAGAAGGAGAAACTCAGGGTGGCTGTGACTGGATCTGAACAAAAGGCAGAACTCGTGGGCGGAGATGCACGAAAATGGAAAATTATAAAACGGGGCTATAATTTTTTTTCAATTTTTTGGAGGGTTATGATGAACCCTAGAACGTACCCTAAAAATATCAGCTTCAAAAGATGAGATAATTGGGAGCTAAAATTCTCGGAGTGAACTTCTGTCCAGCAAGATAAAACCTGGACAGTACTTCGATAGATCGCTCGCGGTGGCTCGATGGCGGCATGAACGGCGGCGGCGGCGGCACAGAATGAAATCAGAGGTGGAGGGGCTAAGATAGAAGGGTTCACAACCCTGAAATACAGAGGATGGAGAAGGAAAACCAGAGGAGAGAGGGAGAGGGGCGCACCAGCTCCAAGAGCTCCAAGGTAATTCATAATATTTCTTCTCATTAATTCTAACAAAATGTCAAAATACAAGGATTTATACAAAATGTAAAAAGACTCAAAATGACCTCAGATCTAGATCTAAAAGGGATATTAAGGGGATAGAAGAAATTATTTCTCCCATGTGGTCAAAGCTTTAAACACATATTCTAATCAACCTTAGACTATTTCCATTCAAACTCCACCTAATTTTCACCTACCTAGCCTAATAAGGCCAAAACAAGGGGCGCCCCCTTCTTGGGCTATTCTTGGGCCTAGACTGGTCCAAGGCCAACCAACACAAGCCCATAACCCATGTCTAGCCTTGGGCCTTCCAAACCTTGGTGGTCCATGAGAGGGGAAAAGCCCACTTGGGCCTTAAGTGAGTTAAAGACCAATATGAACCCAATATGAACTAACCCCTTAATAGACTCTTCTAAATGCAACCCTTTGATGTATTCTATATGGAATGTGGCCCATTGACTTGTTAAAAGCCTTACAAAGGAGTCCAAATGAAAGAAATCAAACAAATACACAATTACAAACTCATACAACCCATAAGACACACCTATACGAGCCAATACACACTAATACACCCTATAAGCCATTGATGTCTCCATCAATTCTCCCCGGCTGGGAGGAACTCGACCTCGTCGAGTAAGGGGTGTTGCTGCGCGAATAGCTCCGACGAATCCGTCACCGTACCAAGTAGCGCGGGTACGCTCCACTCCAAGTGACCGTCATCTGCTCATTCCGTATATACTCGATATGCACAAGTTGCTGTGGAAATAAGGCTAGAGGTGGTCACTCCGGGTGGGGTCACTCTCAAAGGGAGGAGGCGGCTCGAAGACTCATTAGGAATCACCGCTGGGTCCCTGTAGGTGACTAGATCCGGGTATCGATGTAGAACTGATCACATACTCATCGAGCGAGTCCACTCGTCTCTCACTCATAAGAGACCAAAAACGAGCTCGCATAAGACACATGCAGACTCACCATATACTAACACACATATGCAAACCACACAAACAAGAAACTGACTGAAGCATGACTCGAGACAAACCTATTGTTAGTTCGACCCGTACATGGGTGACGGTGGACCAGGGCACCCGAATGTGTGCCATGCATGCATGTTATGTAACCGGAGATGGGTGACATGGGGAACACCTAAACGTCCAAGTATGACCCAGTCATGCATGGACGACCCTTTGGATTTGGGAGACTTGAGAGAGCTAGGAGAGCCGGGTGTGGAAGAGCCGGGTGTGGGTGTATCAAGGATGGGCTTAGGTGGGCCGGGGAAATCAAAGTCTTCATTATCCCCAAATGATGGTTCGGACTTATGGCTATGTAGAGGTTGCTTGGCTCGACTGGAAAAGGCATGATAGTGAACTCCGCGGAGGAAGTGGATTGAAGATGGTAGCTCGGGAGGTTCACTAGTGAAGGGGTCAAAAGGGTCGAAGAAGGTATGACCCCGTGAGATGGGTTCCAACATGACATGGTCCCAAGTTTGGAATTCATAGTCACCGTCATACATAGTGATCGGTGGGACGACGGTCATGTCTAGAAAATAGGATTCCTCCCTTGGGCAAAAGGGAACGAAGTCGGACTCGACCGGCATCGGGAGGAATAGAAGAATCTTCGTGGTGACATAACCCATGGTGCACACGGAGGTAATGGACCCTATGGCCGGGTGGGTGAAGCTAAGACTGGGGGGTTGGTCAAAGCCTCGGGCCATTAAGTGCGTCAACTTCCATTGTGAATCTAATCTCATAACAAGATCATCCAAGGTATCAACATGGTGACTAGACCGAAATGTAGTGTGGAATGAGTTGACAGGCACTAAAGGTAAGGTGGGGTCCATGGATGGATAAGGAGGTGGGACCAAGCCATCCTTGAGCCAACTAAGAAGTGGCTCGACTATGTATAGCATACCCGTTAGAAACACGGGAGGCTCGGACCTCGGTGGCTCCAAATAAGATGGTTCCGAAATAAGATCGGAAGATGAGGTTGACGGTAATGGAGCTCTCATGGGTGATGAAGGAATGTCCTCCTTGTGGAGAAGGGGTCCTTGGTGTGGCACCGGGATGTACCCTTCCATCTGATCTACCCCGGTAGTCAACTGATCTACCCCTGTAGTCAACCGATCTAGGCCTGTACTCAACTCTTTCATTGCTCCCATAATGGCTCGGAACATTCCGGCCACTTCATCGGGACTATGGACTCAGGTTGTGGCCATGGTGGCCAAGATGGGGTTGGATCCCCTAGGAATGGGTATGCAAGGCCATTTTTTTTTATTTTTATAAGCAAAATGTTATGCCAACTAATGCAAGCACCTAGACACAACTTAGAATGCGATGCAAATGCAAAGTTGAAATGAGACTCGACTATACACCTAGACAAAACTAAGATTCGGTACGTGGTGGAGTTAATCGATCCGAAGATCACTCGCGCAAGTGTGCGGCCTTCCCGATAGGCGTAGCCTAACGTTCGGACAACACCTTTTTATATACCGAACAATGGTATGCGAAGGCAACCTTAGACCGACTTAGTCAATGACTAGACGTAAATGACACTTTTTTTTAAAAACACCCTAGACTCAACTGGCGCTCTGATACCAAACTGATGCGGGACGGACACGCGACTCGACTCCAAATGGATATGCGATCCTCGGACTCTAAGTAAGCTCGCGATCATCCCTAACGAGGGAAGCGTCGGACGTGCACGGTTGAGAAATGGGCAAAGAGCTAGGGTGGTCAACTCACAAATTCGTGCCCGGATCGGGTCACGGGACGGTCTCGCTCTCTCTCGCAGCAGCAGTGAATATCAATAAATAGTGAGCTAAGTTACCCTATCATGCTCTCTAGAAGCGGCATATAAAGTATATACGAACTAAGCAAAGTGCCGAGTAAGGAGCGAACACGATACCTCCACGCTCTCGGCGTGGGGAAGACGATCCCGGCCGAATTCGGTAACTCCCGGTAACAGTAATGAATTAATTTACAGCAATGAAATGTCACCCACTCTACGCAGGGAGGTAAAGGGCTACACAAATGAGCCCGGGAGGACCGATCTCGGGTTGACAGGCTGCACTTGATCACCCCGTCGGCGTGGTTCGGACGGCGTGTTCTACGGGTCTGTGGGGCCCACGTGCCGCTGAATCCTCCGGGACTGACGAGGTGGGTCCCGCTGTGATGCTGACACTTGGAGGCGTGCCTCCCAGGACGGCGGCCAAGCGGGAATGCTGGTCGGAGGCCGGGCGGCTCCGAACACCACCCGTCGAAAAGGGTGCCCACGGATCTGTTGCTTCTGTTTTCAGGCGCGCGTTCCGGCGAGATCGACTGCTGCGATCAATCCTGATGTCGGATCGAAGCACAGAAGGTATCGTTGGAAAGCTCTTTTGAAGTACTTAGATCTAGGGCCAGAAAAGAGTAATTGGATCTGCACGGATCTAGCCTTAGTCGATTTTTGAAGTTACTATTGGATAGAGCCCGAAATCTCAGGGTAGCAGGGAAGTTTCCTAAGAACTACCATTGACCGTGGGATAGATCTCAGATTCAGACCTTGTGCTCTTAATGAAAGTTGTAGAAAAATGAAAGAGAAAGACGGAGATATTTTTTATGGAGGATTTGGTGGAGGTTTGGGTGGTGAAAATGATTTTATGGCACTGGGTGGTCGGATCTGGACAGCAGGGACTGAACAGATCTTGGGGGAAGGACACAATTTTGAAAAATGGGTAGAGGGCTTATAAAATTCGAAGAAAATTTGTAGATGGATGGAATGGTGGAAAGAACCTCCAGAAATTGGGGGTTCCAGTAAAAAAATCACAAAGAGGATCAAGAAGGTGAAACTCAGGGTGGCTGTGACTGTATCTGAACAAAAGGCAGAACTGGTGGGCGGAGATGCACGAAAATGGAAAATTATAAAAAGGGGTTATAATTTTTTTTTCAATTTTTTTGGAGGGTTATGATGAACCCTAGAACGTACCCAAAAAATATCAGATCTAGAAGATGAGAGAATTGGGAGCTAAAATTCTCGGAGTGGCGTTCTATCCAGCAAGATAGAACCTGGACAATACTTCGATAGATCGCTTGCGGTGGCTCGATGGCGGCACGAACGGCGGCGACGGCGGCACAGAATGAAATCAGAGGTGGAGGGGCTAAGATAGAAGGGTTCACAACCCTGAAATGCAGAGGATGGAGAAGGAAAATCAGAGGAGAGAGGGAGAGGGGCGCACCAGCTCTAAGAGCTCCAAGGTAATTCATAATATTTCTTCTCATTAATTCTAACAAAATGTCAAAATACAAGGATTTATACAAAATATAAAAAGACTCAAAATGACCTTAGATCTAGATCTGAAAGTGGTATTAAGGGGATAGAAGAAATTATTTCTCCCATGTGGTCAAAACTTTAAACACATATTCTAATCAACCTTAGACTATTTCCATTCAAACTCCACCTAATTTTCACCTACCTAGCCTAATAAGGCCAAAACAAGGGGCGCCCCCTTCTTGGGCTATTCTTGGGCCTAGGCTGGTCCAAGGCCAACCAACACAAGCCCATAACCCATGTCTAGTGTTGGGCCTTCCAAACCTTGGTGGTCCATGAGAGGGGAAAAGCCCACTTGGGCCTTAAGTGAGTTAAAGACCAATATGAACCCAATATGAACTAACCCCTTAATGGACTCTTCTAAATGTAACCCTTTGATGTATTCTATATGAAATGTGGTCCATTGACTTGCTAAAAGTCTTACAAAGGAGCCCAAATGAAAGAAATCAAACAAATACACAATTACAAACTCATACAACCCATAAGACACACCTATACGAGCCAATACACACTAATACACCCTATAAACCATTGATGTCCCCATCAAAGGTAGCACACTTGCGTGAGTGCGATTTTTGGATCAAACCTCCGCCACGTACCCGATACTGGTTGAGTCTAAGTTTGTAATCGAGTCTGCATTCCACATTATTGTTTTAGGGTCGTGTCTAGTTGGTTTGTCTTGCACCAAGTGTTAGCATGGCCATCCTATAGCTCCCCGTGTCCCATGGATCCCCAAAAGCCAACGTCATAAGAATGGTGGCGACACACCCAAGGATGGGGAACCCAACCCTTCCACCTCCATAGGCCCGAAGCCCCGGACTTCTATGGCTCCAAAGTCCCGAGCGACTACCTAAAGTGGGAAGCCGTTATGGACAACTACTTTGAGTGTTACATTATGTCCGATGCCATAGAAGTTGATTTTGCCATAAAGTGACTTTTTCACGAAGCCGCCGAAAAATGGAGAGACATTGAATGCTTGAGAGAAATTAGGAGGTAATGGCCTATAGAGTCATGGCGTGAGATGAAGGGCGAGCTTAGAAGGATCTACCTACCCGGCCCAGTCACCTCCAACCGACCCCACCCAGTCACCTCCAACCCAGTGGGTTATAGTCGGAGGCAACAAGCCCCGCACGTAGATGAGTCTAGACCCAAGACTAGGCCAATTGAATATAAGCAAACCCACTATGATGCCCCTAGTCCAAACCGCACCTTAGACGATCTCTTACAAATGTTTATGGACAGGATGGATAGGAGGGATAGGATGTGGGCACGACTCCTGCCCGAGCCTAAGGAGGTAGTAGCAGGTAGTCTGAACCCGGTGCTGCCTACGGAGTCCCCAAGTCCTCTCCCCATCATGGAGGAAGTCCCTTCCCCAACCGAGGGAGATGTCGTGCTAGAACCTTCACCCTTCGAACTTCAGCCGGAGCCATACCTACTTACTAAGGGTGAGATTGTCATTGTAGAGCTAGGCCTGTCAACGGAGCAGATACGAAGCGAATATATGACTATCCGTATCTGCTCCATTTTAAAATTCGAATTATCCGATTTTGATCCGCTCCGATTTGAATTCTGATACGAAGAGAATATATGACTATCCGTATCCGCTCCGTTTTAAAATTCGAATTATCCGATTTTGATCCGCTCCGATTTGAATTCTGATACGAAGCGAATATATGACTATCCGTATCCGCTCCGTTTTAAAATTCGAACTATCTGATTCAAATTCAAAAGTATATAAATACAATTATAAAATGTTAAAAGTATATAAAATATAACTATAAAATGTCAAAAAAATATATAAAATAAATTCTAAATTAAAATACAACTATAAAATGTCTAAATTTCTCTACAATATTATTTATTTTATAATATATTATTTAAAATATGTATTATATGATATATAATATTTTGAACGGATATTTTTCGAAGCAAATATTATAATATCTGTATCCGCTCAGATTCGAATTCGGATATTATCCGTATCCGAAAAAATGAATATGAATTCGAATATTATCCGTTAATACAGATTCGAATTCGAAGCGGATCCGGATAATATCTGTATCTGTTGACAAGCCTATGTAGAGCCACTTCTTTGCTGGCTCAAGCAAGGCTTAGTCCCTAAAGCCTTTTTCTACCCATCCATGGACCCCACACTACAAATAGTGCCCGTCAACTCATTTTACACCATTTTCCGGTCTTGTCACCATGTTGATATATTGGAAGACCTTATTATAGGATTAGACTCGCAAATGAAGTTGACGTACATGTTGGCCCGAGGCTTCGACCAACTATCAAGTCGTAGCTTCACCCATCCCGCTTTAGGATCCATTACCTCCGTGTGTACCGTTGGTCATGTTACCACGAAGGTTCTTTTATTCCTCCCCATGCCGGCCGAGCCTAACTTCATTTCACTTATCCCGAGGGAGGAACCATATTTTCTACATATGACCGTCGTCCCACCTACCACAATGAATGAAGGTGATCATTTACACCTTCAAGAATTTCAAACTTGGGACCGTGTCATGAGGGAACCTATATCGAGGGGTCACACATTCTTTGATCCCTTCGATTTCTACCTTAATAATCCTCGTGACTCACAACTACCATTCCACCTTGTTAGGGAAGTCCCCTATCACACCCCTACCCCATAGGCCAGTCCACCTACACTCCGCAAGGAGCCCGTTCATTGGGGTACGGAAGAAGGTGAATTTCGCTCTCCTGGCCGACCCAAACCTCCCAAATCCAAAAGGTTGTCAGTGCATGAGTGGTGCATGTTAGGATGTCTAGGATTCCCTTCCACCAATATTAGGCTGCGTCGTGTGTATGCATGGCACACGTTCGGATGTCCTGGTCCACCATTGCATATGTATGGGTCGGTCTAACAGTAGGTTTGTCTAGGGTCATAAGCGAGTCTATTTTTTCATTTATTTGTACAAGTTTGTTAAGAGTCTATACATACGTTTGTTGAGTGCATAGTGAGTCTGCATATGGCGAGTCGAGTCGGTCTATTGCAAGCTCGCGGTGTTAGTCCCTTTCGAGTGTGAGACAAGTCAGATCTAATGCATGCATTGTAGAACTTGTCAGAATTTGGGATCAGCTCTACCTCAATGTCTCGGATCTAGTCACATAAAGGGACCCAGCGGTGATTCCTAGTAAGTCTTTGAGTCGTCTTCTCCCTTTGAGAGTGACCCCACCCTAAAGTGTCCACCACTAGCCTCATTCCCACAGCAGCATGAGCATATAGAACCTATACGGGATGAGCATGCGACGATTACTTTGAGTGGAGCATACGCCGCGCTACATGGTTCGGTGACAGATCCGTAGGAGCCACGTGAGCAGCCGCACCCCTTACTCGCGTCAAGTTCTTCCCACCCGGGGAGAATTGATGGGAATCAACACCGGACACTAACATTTTATTTTTACATTTGTACCCTTTTATTTGTATTTATATCCTTGGGTTAATTGGGTTGCAAATGTATGGCAAGTATAAGCCAATGGATTACTTGGGCTAAGACAATGGGTTTCTTTGCAAAAAGGCCGCGTAGGCCCAGCGGGACCCCCACCCTCTCTCCCATTGGGCCACCTAGACTCTCTAGGGCCCACGTGAGGCTGGTCCATGGTCCAAGGGAGAATATTGACCATCCCCCATGTTGACTCCATGAAGGGGGCGCCCCCTCCTTTGTCCCCATGTGGGATTTAAATAATCCCCCCTTTTAATTGTTTATATTTGTTGTATTTGACCACATGGGAGAAAATTCTTCTCTCCCATAATTACCCTTCCCTAACCCTAGATCTGAGGTTAGTTTAGGTCATTTACATTTCATATAAAACCCATGTATTTTCTATATTTTGATAGATTAATGAGAAGAAAATGAAGAAATTATTCTTGGAGCCCAAGGGTGCCCCTCTCTCCTCTCCCATTGCAGTAGTGATTGCTGCCCCTTTCTAGGGTGTGAAGCCCTAATCTTGGTGTGATTCCAAGATCTACCACCTCTGCTGGATGCGACTTACAGCCACCGCCTCCGCCGCCTTTGTTCGTGTTAGTATTGGTGTGCTACAGGCCAATTTAGGGTCGGGTAGACTCGATAGATGTACGATCTTGTTCATTATTAATAAAGTGGTATTTGAGCGTAAATATGTGATTGTGTATTACTTTACGATGTCCCTAGGATATTGGTTGTAAAGTCAGCTTGAGATGGGATCTCGAACATGAAACTGACTTTACATGGACGCATACCTTAAACTGTTCCTGGTTGGAGGGTAATCACTCGGGGACTTTGAATACCTATTAAACCAGTACACATGATGTGTGACTGACCAGTCTCATGGTCATTGGTGCGGGGCACCAACACATATGTGTAGGTGTATGTCCTTGGAGGATGTATACTGAACTGATCCGCTATTGGATCTTCAGATGGTTGATTATACCTAATGTCAACTGAAGATTCAACTGTCTCAGTAGCATCGTTGGTCCTTTAACCTGAGACATTGATCGGATCTTACACGAGGACTGGAATGGTTTAATTACTTGGCTAAGTGACTTTAACCATAAGTTATGAGTTGCCGAGTTATTAACCACTCCAGGATACGTGTGAAGATCATCAATGGTCAAGAGGGGATCGCTCATTGTCGGGTATATATCAAACATTTAATGGGTCATGACATTGACGCTCCGTTAAATCCCTAGCCAGGGTCGTGTGAGTTCGTTTAGAACGGATGTCATACACTTTAAGGAGGTCATGGTCAAATTGCACGATCATGGGGTTTGACAGAAACCATACCCTCGATCGTACCAGACTCATAGAAGGAGCGGGAGATTATATCGATGCGGTAACTGTGGACTTATAGGTACCAGACAGTCTGGTTTAAACCCGGCGTCCTCTAGGATCATGTAGATTTGCTTGACCCAACGTGATCAAAGGTTCAGAATAAATTAAACTATTATTCGGCTCTAGTAGAAGCAAAGAATAAGTTTAATTTACTTCTAATTGGGAATTAGAAGTTAATGGGTCTTAAACTGGAGTGACTAAGGGCCTAAAGGATCACACACGATGGATTCTTGGGTGACGGATTATTATTGTACAAATGTATGTATTAATTCCCTTTAGTTCCTTTTGGAAAGGAGTGTAAATGGGGCTTAATACATATGTATAATAATCGAAAGAATATATATATAGTTTCGGTCATTTGGAGCCTTTTCAGAAATGGGCCAAACTCTATAAAAAGGATCCTACGAGAGCTCTTTCTTCCCTCTTGGCTAACCAAGCATTAAGGATAAGAGAGGAGGATTAGCTCCTCCCCCCTTTCCTCTCTCTTGCTCTCTCTCTCTCCAGAAGGTGAAAGGGTCGGGGAAGGTCCGTGCCGGGGGGCGTTGCTGCGCAAGGATCCGTGTGGATCAGCTCTAGAGGCCGTGCATCTGTGCGGCTCGGTATTCTACATCGGGCATTGCGGACAGCATCGTTCCGCGCAAGTTATAAATACGCAACCCGTAGTTAGGGGTTGGGGCGATTAAAACGTCGATCAGTGCATGGACCTGGGATTCCATGTAGCCGAATTCGGGCAAATAAAATTTTGTTATCCGCTGCGTTGCCCGAGGGTGCTGTGCGGAACCTTACAGTGGTATCAGAGCCGAGGTTCGCGTTCTGGTCGGTGTTTTATCGCCGTTTAGAACATTATTTTAGGGATAATTAAAATCTTCAATTATTATTTGTAGCAGAGGATGTTGGGCATCTCTGTTCTTCTAGGATGCTGGACATCTCTGGAGCAATTTTTTTTTTAAAAAAAAAATTATTGGCGGATCTGGGTGCACTGCGCCGTTGGGCGCAGTGCGCCCGCCCGAGCCGTCGCGGCGCGTGGCGGGCGCCGCCTGGCGGCGCCGCGTGGCAGGCACGAGGGCCCGCCACGCGACGGGCGCCTGCGGCGCCCGCCCCGCGTGAGCGCACCGCCGTTTTTTTAATTTTAAAAAAAAATTATTTTCTGGATTAATTTAATTGTGTTAACATATATATATATATATATATATACAGTAAATTAATCTAATTTTTATCTCATATTATTAATTGTGTTATCTCAATTGTAAATGTCAAATGTTAAATTTTATTTAACCCTTTTTGAATTTACTGAGGTGAGATAATTACTATTTAGCTTGAGATAAATTGATAATAATTGAAGTTACTTCAGTAAAAATTTAATTTTTAATTTTTTAATTATTAGATAATTAGTAAAATCATAATTTGAGTTTTATTGAAGATTAAATGTATAAAATTCAAATATTTAAAATTTTAATTATTAGATAATTTTTAAATTCAAATTTTGAATTTTAGAATATTGATAATTGAGGATAATTACATTATTTAAATTTACTTTCAAACAAAATTATTGGATAATTAGTTTGAATTTAAATTTAAATTATTGTCATGTTTAAATTTGTAATTTAAATTTGATTATTGGATAATTAAATTTAAATTTAAATTTAAATAATTATCTTAATTATCTGACCTATTTGAATCAGATTCAAATATGAATGTCCCTGTGAAAATAATGGTTCTTTACGTGATTTACTTTATGTACCATTCGTTGGCTTACTTGTATGTTTAATTTTTTTTAATCCTGTTTCGATTTTTAAAATTAAACAAAGCTAGCCTATTTTTATTTACACATCCCAATTTTTAAATCCAAAAGTAAGGATTATTTTCAGAAAATAACCCTTGATTGAATTTTACATGAATGGGTTGGCAAGTGATCATGGACTTGGTTAATGTAATTAATTGGGGTCTGCGAACCTCCTTTCTCTCTCTGTTAAAATTTTCATGTACTTCTATCTCCCTTTAATGTTGTACTCGCCCTGAGGGCTGCTGAAATTTTATTAACATGTAATTTACATTTTTTCGGCCTGCGTGCCGTGTAAAAGTTGTAATTAATGCGGCGTCGGAGTTTGAAAGCGCGGAGGACACCAGACGAGGACGATCCAACTGCTTCGGAAGCGGGCCGGATGTCTTAGTTACATTAGGGATGAAGTCCATGATCACTTGCGATTTATTTTACATTGGATGCATTACTTTGTGCAAACTACTAGGTATGGTAAATATATTGGATATATTTATATTACCACCTAGGGTGAGATCAAGATAAAATCAAATTCCCTCACGATTAAATTTTAGATCTGGTAAGCGTGGCTCTAGGAGTCGTCGTGGCTCTCCATCATTATGGAGTGAATGAACGTCTTCATTTTATGGATTTGTTATGCTTTACACAAGGTCCATGAGTTTGGGGGCAGTATTAAACTCCAAGGCTCGGCCTCAATAGGGTGAGGAATTGAACTCGGCCTTGTTGTGCTTTCCACAAGGGTCGGGTCATGAACTCATTGCTATGTAGTAATGATGGTTAGATCTAACCGAGAATATCCTTTGTTGTACTTTCCACAAGGGGATGATTCCTCGGGGGCCGAATATCGGATATTGAATTAGATGCAAGTGCCTGTTGACTACCCTTGAGATGGTGTATGGCTTGTTGTACTTTCCACAAGATCGTACCTCAGTCTCGTTGGGATTCCGACCCACTAGGTTGATCTCGTTGATCTCCCGTTCTATAAACTGAGGGTTATATACTTCGATCGAAAAATAGTAGGACTAACTAAGATAGAAAATCACATCTAAGTTAGAATTTGAACACATGCTAAGTTATCTTTTATTTCTTATCCAGATTACAATGTCGTCGTCCAACCCCCTCCGCGGCATCTTGGATGCCAACAGATTGACTGGACCGAATTACTCGGATTGGCTGCGCAATTTATGCATAGTCCTCACCACCGAGAAAATAGCTTACGTGTTGGACACGGTTCATTCTGAGCCAGCTCCCTATGCCGACGAGGGCGAGTTAATGACTTACGCCAAATGGTCGGAAGACTCCTCCCTTGTCCAATGTTACATGTTAGCCTCTATGGCTCCCGAGCTACAGAGACAATTCGAAAAGACTGATTGTAGAAGTATACTTCTCAATCTACGCCAGCTCTTCGGGGAGCATGATAGGATTGAGAGGTATGACATCTCCAAAAGGCTTTTCAGGACACGAATGTCAGAGGGTGATTCAGTACAGGCTCATGTACTGAAAATGATGGAGTAGATAGAGAGACTCAATGTACTGGGGTTCAAGTTGGATCTTGAACTGTGTATTGATCTTATACTCCAGTCATTGCCCGATTCATTTTCTTCCTTCATCATAAACTTTAACATGAATAGAATTGATGCAACTCTCCCCGAGCTGCTCAACATGTTAAAGAGTGCTGAAGGAACTATGCAGAAAGATAAACTATCTTTTTCTGTAATGATTGTTGGCCGGGCCAATAAGAATAGGAAGGCCACCCAGATATCCACCAAAGGTGACAAAGGAAAGGGAAAGAAGAAGGCCATGGGTAAGCAACTCGCCAAAGTTGACAAAGGGAATGGTAAGAAGAATGAAAAAGAGGACACGTGTTTTCGATGCGGGGAAACAAGGCATTGGAAAAGGAATTGCAAGGTAATTCTAAATGAAGGTATTTTTGTCATATACCTTAATTTGTCATATATGGAATCCACATCATGGGTATTGGATACTGGATGTGCATCTCATATCTGCAACTCTGTGCAGGTGCTAGAAAATAAAAGGCGGCTGGGCAAAAAGGAGATTGAACTGAGGATGGGCAATGGAGCTTTAGTTTCTGCCAAAGCTGTTGGGACTGCACGCCTCAGTTTACCTTCAGGAGTCATTCTGGAGCTGAATGACTGTTATTATGTTCCTAATATTATTAAGAACATTATTTTAATCTCTGATTTGTATAACATTGGATATACATTGACTTTTAATAGCATTGGGTGCTCTATAATGAATAATGGTTTGGCTATAGCCAATGGTTCATTAGTCAATGATCTTTATGTATTAGATACACATTCTAATGTTATGCAAGTTTTCAATGCTGATGAAGTGAATTCTGCATATCTATGGCATTGCATGCTTGGTCATGTAGGCGAGAAAAGAGTCTCTCACCTACACTCAAATGAGTATTTGAATACATTCGAATACAAGCCATTTGATACCTATGAGTCGTGTCTCATGGGGAAGATGACCAAGGCTCCCTTCAGTGGACATGGTGAGAGGGCAGTTGACCTTCTCGAGCTCATACACTCGGATGTGTGTGGACCCATATTCATGGAGGTAAAAGGGGGTCACCTCTATTTCATTTTTTTTATTGATGACTTCTCGAGATATGACTATGTGTATTTAATGAGACATAAATCACAAGCTTTTGAGAAGTTTAAAGAATATAAGAATGAAGTAGAGAAACAGACTGGCAAGTGTATTAAAGCTCTTCGATCGGATCGAGGAGGTGAATACCTTAGCCATGAATTCACTTCTTATCTTAAAGACAATGGAATCGTTTCTCAGTGGACTCCACCGTATACACCACAACAGAATGGTGTATCCGAAAGGAGAAACATGACCTTGTTAGACATGGTCCGATCCATGATGTCTATGTCAGGACTACCCTTATCTCTGTGGGGCTATGCATTAGAGACTACGGCTTATTTATTGAATAGGATCTCAAGTAAATCTGTTCCTTCTATACTATATGAGATATGGAAGGGTAAGAAATCAAATTTTAATCACATTAAAATGTAGGGGTGTCCTGCTCATGTAAAGAAGAACGATAGTGATAAGCTTGAGTTGAGAACCGATAAGTGTAGGTTTGTGGGATATCCAAAGGAGACATTTGGATATTACTTTTATCACCCTTCTGAGCAAAGGGTCTTAGTGGCTAAGAGAGCTGTATTTCTAGAAAGAGAATATCTTCTCCAGAAAAATAGTGGGAGCTAGATAGAATCGGACGAGGTCCAAGAGCCACAACCCGTAGACACAAACTCATTAGATGAGACTGTATCGGTTGATCCTATTCAGAGTGAAACACAGACACTACGGAGATCTGGTAGACTACCGAGAGAACCTGAGAGATATGTTGGACATGTCTCAGAAGGGTCCTCTAAGGTATGTATCGATGAGGATGATGATCCTCAATCGTACCAGGATGCAATCCGTAGTGCAGACTCCGAGAAATGGCAAGAGATAATGGATTTAGAGATTCAGTCCATGTACACCAATAAAGTTTGAAACTTAGTTGATGTATCCGAAGGGAAGGTCCCTATCGGCTGCAAATGAATTTTCAAAAGAAAAATCAGTGCAGATGGACAGATTGACACATACAAGGCCAGACTAGTGGCGAAAGGATACCGTCAAAGGCAAGGCATTGACTATGACGAGACTTTTTCGTCGGTAACCATGGTTAAGTCAATCAGAATCCTCTTTGCCATTGCTGTATACCTGGATTATGAGATCTGACAAATGGATGTGAAGACAGTTTTTCTTAATGGAAATCTGTCAGAAGAGGTGTACATGGTACAGCCTGAAGGATTCACCTCCAAACTACATCCTAATAAAGTATGCAAACTTCAAAGGTCCATTTATGCATTAAAGCAGGCATCTAGAAGCTGGAATTTAAGATTTGATGAGGCTGTCAGGAATGAAGATGAACCCTGTGTTTACAAGAAGGTCAGTGGGAGCTCAGTGACCTTCTTGGTCCTCTAAGTTGATGACATCTTACTCATTGGGAATGATGTAGGGATGTTGACATCAACTAAGTCTTGGTTGTCCAAGACCTTCTCCATGAAGGATTTGGGAGAAGCATCCTATGTGCTGGGCATAAGGATCTATCGAGATAGATCTAAAAAGATGCTATGGTTATCTCAATCCATGTACATAGACACTATCCTCAAAAGGTTTATGATGAAAAATTCCAAGAGAGGTCTCATTCCCATGAGACATGGAATTTGCCTATCTAAGAGGATGAGCCCTAAAACATCTGAGGAGGTGGCACACATGAATAAGGTACCCTATGCTTCGACCATAGGGTCAATCATGTATGCAATGCTATGTACGCGTCCTGATGTTCCCAATGCTTTGAGCATTGTCAGTAGATATCAGGCAAATCCAAGCGAAGAGCACTGGAAGGCAGTAAAGGGCATCTTTAAGTACTTGCGAAGGGTTAATGATCTTTTTCTACTTTATGGAGACGAGGACCTACAGCTTAGAGCTTACACAGACTCTAATTTCCAGTCAGATCCAGATGACTGTAAATCCATGTCAGGATTTGTATTCATGTTGAATGGAGGGGCAGTCAGTTGGAGAAGCTCCAAGCAAGATACGACTGCTGATTCGACGACGGAGGCAGAATATATTGCTGCAGCTGAAGCTGCTAAGGAAGCCGTCTGGATGAAGAAATTCATCTTAGAACTTGACGTAGTTCCCGAGATATCATCTCCCATCCCATTATTTTGTGATAATAATGAGGCCATCGCCCAGGCGAAGGAACCGAGATCTCACCAAAGGTCGAAGCATATTCTGAGGCGCTTCCACCTTATTCGGGAGATTGTTGATCATGGAGATGTGACGGTAGAGCGTGTACCGTCAGAAGATAACATAGCAGATCCACTAACTAAGCCTTTGACACAGACTATATTTGAGCGCCATCGGGATAAGATGTGCCTCAAAGTTGTGGACAATTGGCTGTAGTTCAAGTGGGAGATTGTTAGTATTGGTGTGCTACAGGCTAATTTAGGGTCGGGTAGACCCGATAGATGTACGATCTTGTTCATTATTAATAAAGTGATATTTGAGCGTAAATATGTGATTGTGTATTACTTTACGATGTCCCTAGGATATGTGATTGTAAAGTCAACTTGAGATGAGATCTTGAACATGAGACTGACTTTACATGGACGCATACCTTAAACTGTTCCTGGTTGGAGGGTAATCACTCGGGGACTTTGATTACCTATTAAACCAGTACACATGATGTGTGACTGACCAGTCTCATGGTCATTGGTGCGGGGCACCAACACATATGTGTAGGTGTATGTCCTTGGAGGATGTATACTGAACTGATCCGCTATTGGATCTTCATATGGTTGATTATACCTAATGTCAACTGAAGATTCAACTGTCTCAGTAGCATCTTTGGTCTTTTGACCTGAGACATTGATCGGATCTTACACGAGGACTGGAATGGTTTAATTACTTGGCTAAGTGACTTTAACCATAAGTCATGAGTTGCTGAGTCATGAACCACTCCAGGATACGTGTGAAGATCATCAATGGTCAAGAGGGGATCGCTCACTATCGGGTATATATCAGACAGTTAATGGGTCATGACATTGACGCTCCGTTAAATCCCTGGCCAGGGTTGTGTGAGTTCGTTTAGAACGGATGTCATACACTTTAAGGAGGTCATGGTCAAATGGCACGATCATGGGGTTTGACAGAAACCATACCCTCGATCGTAACAGACTCATAGAAGGAGCGAGAGATTATATCGATGCGGTAACTGTGGACTTACAGGTACCAGACAGTCTGGTTTAAACCCGGCGTCCTCTAGGATCACACGGATTTGTTTGACCCAACGTGATCAAAGGTTCGGAATAAATTAAACTATTATTCGGCTCTAGTGAAAGCGAAGAATACGTTTAATCTACTTCTAATTGGGAATTAGAAGTTAATGGGCCTTAAACTGGAGTGACTAAGGGCCTAGAGGATCACACACGATGGATTCTTGGGTGACGGATTATTATTGTACAAATATATGTATTAATTCCCTTTAGTTCCTTTTGGAAAGGAGTGTAAATGGGACTTAATACATATGTATAATAATAGAAAGGATACATATACAGTTTCGATCCTTTGGAGCCTTTTCAGAAATGGGCCAAACTCTATATAAAAGATCCTAAGAGTGCTCTTTCTTTCCTCTTGGCTAACCAAGCATTAAGGCTAAGAGAGGAGGATTAGCTCCTCCCCCCTTTCCTCCCTCTTGCTCTCTCTCTCTCCAGAAGGTGAAAGGGTCGGGGAAGGTCCGTGCCGGGAGGTACCGTCGCTGCGCAAGGATCCGTGTGGATCAGCTCTAGAGGCCGTGCATCTGTGCGACTCGATATTCTGCATCGGACATTGCGGACAACATCGTTCCGCACAAGGTATAAATACGCAATCCGTAGTTAGGGGTTGGGGCGATTAAAACGTCGATCAGTGCATGGATCTGGGATTCCATGCAGCCGGATTCGAGCAAATAAATTTTTGTTATCCGCTGCGTTACCCGAGGGTGCTGTGCGGAACCTTACCGTTCGTGTCGCCGTCGAGCCGCCACAGCCCGTTCTTTGAAGTGCTATTCAGGATTCCGAGATCCAGGACAAAAGCTGAAAGAAAAGGTTGGTCCGCCCAATCCGTGTACGTGATGATCTTGAAATTTTGAGAGATCATTCCCCTCCTTGTTAGCCATCCCTATTTTTAAATTTCGTGTCAATTAGACGTCGTTTGATATTTTTTCCAGTCTTTTAGTTCCACCCCTGACAGTCTGCCAATCAGCAGATCTGCGGGATAGTGTCTTGTTATTATATTTTTCTCGCCCTCTTAGTCATCTCCAAAAATTACCAAAAAATTTATCCGTGATCCTCACTTCCTATCCTACCCATCATAAAATTCCCAAGATCCAGTTCTACCATTCCCCTGTCGGTCAAAATTCATTTTCAGGCAGATCTTGTTCTGTCTTGACTGTCTGTAATTCGAGCCAGCATAAATACTTGGGGAACAGTAGTTTTTATTTCCAATCTGTTTGCTGGATGGTCGTGAAATTAATTTATGTTGTATCTCTTTGATTCCTCTGTCCAACGGCACCGATCTTGCCTCGATGCGCCTCCGGATCTGGGCGCAACAATTATTTTCGTGGTGGCGCGTTGATCTGCTCTGAGTCAGGCCAGCAAGAGCAGTCCGCTGGATAATTCTTCGGAAAATACATCGGCTCACATTCGGCCACCGTTGCTCCCGGGGATCGACCAGCAACCCCCCAACAACGAGACTCCCGGAAGCCGAGTTCACTTGCTGTCCTGCGAGTTTGAACAGTACCGAGTTGGACCAACATCCCGTCTCCGGCCCGAAAGCCCTTCCGGCTTGCTGCCCGTCAACCAGAGTTCGCTACTCCCGGGTCGCCATTGTAGCCCGTTACCTCCCTGCGTGGAGTGGGCAATAAAATCATTTCTGTAATTATTGTAATTGTTTGTACTGGGAATACGAGTCTTGGCCGGAGTCGCCTTCCCTACGCCCGGTAGTGTAGAGGTATCGTTTCCGCTCCCCTCTTTGGCATTTGCTTTACTTGTATATATTTCTATATGCCGCTGTATGAGTGATAGGAAATTAGCTCGATATATTTTTATCATCGCTGCGAGAGAGAGTGAGACCCATCCCGTGACCCGATCCGGACACGAAATGGAGTTGACCACCCAGACTCATTGCCGGTTTCTCAACCACGAACGTTCGCACGCTTCCCTCGCCAGGGACGAGTTGCGAGTTTGCCTAGAGTCTCAGATTCGCATTCAAATTGGCGTCGAGTCACGTTCCGTCCCGCATCAGAGGGGGAGAACGAGAGTGACGAGAGAGTAATCTTAAAAAAATTAGTCTAGACTTTTTTTTATTTTGAAAAAATTTACGCTATGTGAGATTTTCTCTCTAAAATTTTAAAAAAAACATTAAACGAATATTTTTTTTAAATTTGATAAAAAAAAGAAAAAATAACAACCAAACACTCCGTTAACATTTCAATTCATAAGCGTATACATATGCTTTTGTTAGTGGAAAAGTGTAACCCCAAGTGGGCGGGTGTACTCACATTTCCCGCGCATATGCGTCCTCGCCGTCGCCGCTTTCCCTTGTCGTCCGAAGTCCGAACTCTGCGAGATCGCCTTGTCAGATCTGCTCCAGCCTGTGCGCGAGGGGGCAGCCCCTGGACGAGGAGTCGAGGAGCCGTGGTGGGATCGAGGTGGGTTTTCCCTCGCTCTTCTTTCGTTCAGTTGGTGCGATAACATGCTACTCGCATGTATGTTGGAACATTTCTCGGGTTAGTGGGTTCCAACAGAGTTGGAGAGGGTCGGATGATGGGGATATGCCTATAATCGAGGGCGAAGTTTTTTTTTTTTACTTTTTTTCTTTCTGGCAGAGGGTCGGCGGGAGAGAACGATCACTCTTGGGATTTCTCTTTTAGATGTTGTCATTCTTTTTGGTTTGGAAAGCTGCAATCTGTATGTGTTGTAACCTTTTTTGCTTTCGAATAATGGATTTGGGTAGCAAGAGTAGGAATTGTTGAGATTGGTGGTCTAATCGGAACTAAAGGAGCATCGGATTTCCGTCTTTCTGAAAAATTGAGGAGGTGGTTTTAATTGGACTCCTGCCGCTGTTAGGAGGAAGGAATTCTTCCGGAAACTAAGGGGCATCAAAAGCAGTCGTAGTCCTGCTGGGTGTATTGGCGGAGATTTTGATACTGTAACCTGGCAAAGACATTAGCCAGAGAAGTTGGACAAATAGAAATGTGGTATGCTTGGCGGATAAATTCACGAGAGCGCTCTGATTGTTATAATTGTACCAGCTTTATCTTACACACGGTCCAATCTCAGAGATGCACTGTCAAAATTGGATGGACTTTTGTCAATGTAGAGTATAGAGTGCCACTAGAACATACATCACCAGGTCAGCATCCAGGAGCCTACCAAGTGCACTTCCTGACCATGATCCTATCATATTACAAACAGGTCAAAAGCAAAAAAGAACTTAGACTTTTCATAGTTGAACATGCATGGGCAAGAAATGAAGATTTCAAGAGACTCGTAAAGGAATGTTGGGGACAAGCTCCAATAAGTGAGTTAGATTGACTTACGACAGCCAAGTCGCTGAATTAGATTAGGAGAAAACAAAAAGACGGAAACAAAAAGATATTTGGCACCTCAGTGGTTAGTATCTTGACATTCCATTCATCATACGATACATGAACCAGCATATCCATTTTCCTTTTTCATTTTGTTGTCAAAAACTTTCATTTTCAGAAAGGTTTCATATTGGAATAAAGGATAGTTAATATGAGTTTCCAATCCAGTTCTGAATTTTCAGAAGATAGTCAGAAGTCAAAAATTTGGAGCAACATTCACACTCATAATGGCAAGTTTACTCTGAAGGCAGGGATTGGTTCTTTGACCATGTTTGTTTTATCCTTTGTTGTTGGTATCGATCTTACCTTTAAGATTATCTTAGGCCGGCCTTGGATGGGACTCGCCAACACTATACCCTCCGCCATTCACCATCTCAGAATTCCATTCCAATGTAAAGCTGTTAATGCTGAAACGTGGACTCATTGCAAGAGGGCTAAATGTCTAGACTGTCAGCTTCAAAGTCAATGCCTTGAGGCTATTTCTTTCATTTCTAGACATAAACATGCTTTGGGCCTCCTCTCCAGGAAAGCTGGACAAGAAAGCTAAAGGAGTGATGATTCACCCAACATAGGCTATCCACCTTTGCTGAGGCCTAGAATGAAACAATAAAGGATGGTCATATCCCATCCCACAACCTCAACTCCATGGAATTGAAGGCCTAGGCTATCCTTGGTCCCCGCTGGATTTAGAAGGACCTAGAACATGTGCATTTACGGTCTCCATCTCTAAGCCTGCATGCAGATCTCTTATGTGGGTCCTAAAATACCATTTTGTCCAGTGACCTACAAAAGGAAGGGGTCAACAAGTACTTGTCACCACGCAATCCACTCACTACAATGTCCATATCTGGTCAATGCCTCACCATCTTTCATGCTTTGCTACCTACAACAGACTACAGTTACTTTAGGCCTTCAAAGAAAGCAAGATGTAGGATCCAAATGTGACTGGTATTCTTGGTTCAACATGTATGATTTCACAATTTCCCTCAGTCACTTACTTTTTCATGCATATTTGGAATGGCTGCCATGCATCCAAGAGGGCCTAGAACCAACTTCTTCCATACAAGAGAAGAGAGAACTGATGAATGAAACTATCATGTTCTTGTTTCATAATGAATCAGCACAAGGTGAAAGATCACCCCGGATAGTGTTTACATGGTTGGGGTACGTGTTCTGCTTCCTTCTTAGAAAAGAACATGATACACCTTTGACAATAGTTGTAAAGAGTGATGCATCACAGAAGTGTGATTGAGATGTTCACGTAATTGTAACGGCGCTTCTTTGTGTGGCAGAGTATCTCACAAAGCTTGGCACGAGAATGGGAAGCTACAGCACATCGGTGGCAGCTTGTTGAGGACAGCACAAGTTTAGGACATTGCCACCAATAGAACAGTAAAGCATCACTGGATTTTGCAGGGGTTTGCCTTTGGCTTCAGATTTTAACAGCTGTGAGAATGTTGTCGGCTTTTGTGGGGTATACATGTTGATCAACAGGTTCATATGAAGAGTACAAGGATGATCTGCAATGCAATGAATTCACAAACTATCCTAGCCAGTTTCTTTGGCAGGTGAAAAATTCCAGCATTAAGATCTAAAGTTGAGGAGAATAAAAGTTAACTCTCAATCTCACAATGGAGGAGGAAGAAGTAAACTGCTACTTCTATTATTCATACCAAAACAATGCATGGGCCTTCCCTCGTACTCACACCCAAGGATTTTCGTCTCGAATATCGGTTTCGTCTCGGAAAGGCAGAAGAGAAGAGATCTCGAAGAGATATCGAAGAAATCTCGGGAGATCGGTTTCGGTGATTTCAGATTTTTTTGGTCATATATATAGTCTATTTCTAAGAAAATTTTAATTTTTTTCTACAAGCCACTCAATTTTACAAACATTTTTCTAATTGACAACTCAATTTTACAAAACAAAGAGTAATGATAACAATAGCAAATCTATTCACGTGCGGGGGGGGGGGAGAGTGTGAGGGAGAGTGTCACCGAGGGAGAGACGGAGAGAGTCTGGGGAAGAGGGATAGACAGAGAGAGAGTTCAAGGGGGCGGGGCAGAGAGAGACAGGGAGAGAGGAAGGAGGAAACCAGGGGGGCAAAGAGAGAGAGAGACCGGAGACACAAAGAGGGAGAGAGAGAGGAAGGGATTTCCCTCCCTCCCTCCCTCTCACACACACACATCCACACAACTGTGATGAAGAGAGGGAGGGAGACAGATAGGGAGGGGAGGGGGAGAAGATCTCGGTCTCAGGGACTTCGTTTCTTGCAAACATTGAAGAGACAGAGATCTCGGAGAGATCTCGGACATCTCGTAAGAGATGGCAAACCATGCTCACACCTACATGTCTCCCTTGGTGCTTCTCTGTCATTCCCAGGAAGTGACTTTCTAAAAATAACCCCTACGCTAGTTGAATCCTTCTACCAATTGTCAAACAAACAATGCATTTTCCTTTCCAAATTTTGCAAACAATGACCCTTTTCTTTTGATATTGTTAGCCCACTTTTTTAAGATGAGGAAAACCTTGACTTGCAACTTTGAGTAGCCCACGTACACAATTTAAACCTCGGGCTGGTTTGATCACATGACCCCCTGATGCAAGCATTGTGGCTAACTGCCTTGGAAAGCCGGCTGTTCATCACATGTTATGAGAAGAACATCATAAACACGCTACATCAAGAATCCATGGGTAGTAATGAAGAATCCACGTTAGTACTTGGTTAATGAAGGGGGTATGTGGTTGGGTTTTTGTGGAGTGAGGAAAGTGTGATATCCCATTACAGAAAATCGTGTCTGAGGTTCAGGCCTACCATATACTGCATTATCAAAATATTATTTGGAGCTTCTTTTGTTTTCGATCTCAACTTTACATGCATGTTACAGTAGGAATTGCTTTTTATTAAATCATTTTCAATATATTACCAAGAAATTATGCAACATAGCTAAACATGATTTGCCATATTGATGTGACACACTGATTCAGCCGGATCACATCGTAGCAGGGCCAGACTAAGCCCTGATATGGTGCGGCTTGGTTGGGCCTTTCAAAGGCCTTGCGGCTTGAGCCATATCGCATCTATCTCAAGTCATATTGCACTTGGCCAGGCCTTTCAAAGGCCTGTCTTGGACCGAGTTGCAATGACTCGGACTACAACATCGCTGTATCATACTGTCCTAGTGCCGGTCCAAGTCAATATGGCTTGGCGATACAGCAAACCTTGTTTCTAACCACTTTTGATCTTATTTTGAGACATTCAGGAAACTGAGCCTGGGGTTCTCTTGTAATCCACACAGAAGGACTCGTTCTCGAGTACAGATGGAGTGTGGCCATGATGACAACCCACGAGGTGCACTCATTGTTTTGGAAGGATTGGATCGCAGTGGGAAAACCTCACAGTCCAGCAGAGTGATCTCATTTTTACAAGGGAAAGGTCTACATGTTGAAGCATGGCATTTTCCGGATCGTAGTACATGTGTTGGTGGGATGATATCTTCGTATCTTACTAAAACATCACAGCTAGACGATCGAACAATCCACCTGCTTTTCAGTGCAAATCGCTGGGAGAAAAGGTTTTCATTCAGTGATTCTCATATTTGATTGTGTTTGGCATATTTATAGCATTGTTGGATTACTTTCTCATGATTTTATTTTTGTTATTTAGATGAGCACTCTATTCTTTTCTCACCGTCCACAAAAGAATCCTCACTGTCCTGCTAAAATCGACAGATTCATTCTTTGACACATAAACTGGCTCCTTATCAACTAAAATATTTCAAGGAATCCAGTATAGGAGATTTAGTTATCAAGTAGCTGTTTCCATCTTCTAGTCCTCCTGACATGTTATTGTACAATCTTTGGTAAATGGAGTCACTCTGCTTGTTTTCTACCATTGTTTTTTAGATAATATCTTACTACTCAAAGAGTTATATGCATACTACAAACACAGTAGCCATGAAAGTACCAAGAAGTATTTAAACTTCGTCCGAATCATTAGTTCTGCCTGATCTTGCAAATGTGGCAGGAAGATATGGATGATCAAAGATTGTGAATGACAACTTTGTGGAACATGTCACATGCATGAATGATCCTCCTCATGCATACAAAGACTGTCACAGACAAGAATCATTGTTTTTTCCCCTTTCTCTTATCAAGTCAAATATGCATGCATTGTAGTTCATTAATGGAGACTAAGCTGAGGAGTGGAACCTCCCTTGTTGTTGACCGCTACTCTTTCTCTGGAGTGGCATTCTCAGCTGCTAAGGGACTGGATATTCACTGGTGTAAGGTGGGCACCCTTCTTACTGCAACATCTAATTAATATGTTATATATGGCAAATTGAATCTTTGTTTGCCTCTTTCAGGCACCTGAGGAGGGGCTGATTGCTCCAGATCTTGTAATTTTCCTTGATATACCTCCAGAGGTAACATACCGTCTTCTTCTCCACCTCCCCTCAAACCCCTCCCCCCCCACCCACACACACAAAAAGAAGCACCCTTGTTCATGTAATTGCCAAGTTTGCCCAAATTCCTTTGAATAAGGAAAACTATTCCATTAAGAACACTTGGCAATGGACAAAACCCAGTCTTTCCCTGATTCTGTTTATAAGTATATCATGGTCTAAAATCAAACACATGAGAAACCTATATCCATCCATGTTCTAAGAATTCATTGCGTGGGCTGATTGTTTCAGAAAGCAGCAGAAAGGGGCGGCTATGGTGCTGAGAGATATGAGTGCATCGAGTTTCAAAAAAAAGTCGCTGATCACTATCATAACCTTCAAGATGCTACATGGAAGGTATTCCTCAATTTCAGTCATATCAAGGGGAAGCACCACACCATTCACTACATTCACTAGTGTGATTTTTTTGGGGGGAAGGTGCATTCAATAGTATGATTCCTCTCGTTAATCTGAAGCATGAAATTATGTATTCTTATATTTTCCCTTTTAACACCTGTGTCATCCTTTCGTCCTTACGCAAGTTTATGCTACTTTCGAGAGAGAGAATGAAAAAAGGTTGGGAGGTGGGAGATTGAGAGATACTGGTACTTCAGATTCTAATGCTCCAAACTAGACTGGTCGAGCCATTAAGTGGCTTCAGCAATTTTTTGTTTTATTTCATCCTATCTTGCACCTATCACCATCAATTCCTTTGACTACCTCAACTGCAGTTTGTAGATGCTTGCCTTCCCGTGGATGACATAGAACGGCAGGTAAGGGAACTAGCATTGGAGTGCATCAGCTCATGCCAGAAGGGGAAACCCCTGCTCAAGCTCTGGTTAAACAAATAGCATTTTTCCCTGTAGAATGTCCTGATTCATGAACAAGGAACTTGCTTGTATCCCATTGCAGATATTTGTATTCTCACTTACAATGAATTTTCTTGGTCACTTGGAAGTCGGAACCTGACAACTGTGCTTCAAAGACCATAGAAGATTGTCAATGCCCATTGTTTTTTCTTCCTCAGCTTCCATTGGACAACTAAATAGTCTTAAAGGGGTAGCAAGGGCAATGCCATACGTGATATACCACGCATTGTCTCAACCATTTGATCTTTAAAATGGATGAGAGAAGGCGTCTAATTCACATTTGATGTCCCTGTCTTTGAAAACATTAAGACCGTTTTGATAATCGGGTGAGGATAGGTTAATCGACCCCGAAGGGTCGATTAAGCTCAGTTGTGTGAGGGGGAGGCGGGGCCCACTGTAACCCCGGGTGCGTAACCCGCCGACAGCAGCCCGACCAACCTGCTGTCAAAGTGGGCCTAAATTTAGATTCAACATTTCTAAGTTCCACCTTCTGATATTTTACTTTAAAAACTACAAAACTCAAGTCAAAATTGTCGAGCTCTTTGCTAGCCGATCTGTTGATTGCCACGCCAATCCCTAGTGTTCTATTTTACAAACCGTCGAATATTTCTGCTAAAGGAAATCGAAATAAAGTAGTATATAATGTGTAAAAATTAATTTTGGAATTTAGTTTAACTTTATACTTTTGCATATATCCCTCCAAAAATCGTCCTGTAGATAAATGAAGATTATAAATATTTATAATCCTTTCATCCACATCATATTTTTGTAACTAGATCCACATGAAAAATATACAATATTGGACTTGTGTCAATTTCACGTTTTTATTAATACCGTAACAATGTTCAAGATTATTTGGGGGAGGGGGCAATGGAACTTACCTGTTGGTGCTCTCGGGGGACTTGTCAATTGTTCGGTGAACACTTCTCCTTCTATTGAAGAGATGCGCTGAACGTCTAGACAGGACATGATGCGTGGACCCTTCTCTGGGACTCTTTTTTACGATAAGGATTTCAATAATTCACTAAGGGCCGATTTGATATTTAAACTGCCGGGCAGATGGCGCGTCTGATGAGAGAGAAAGTACCGGGGGGTCCACACTCTCTCACATATAAAATTTTATTCGACCTCGAGCGACGTGTTCGATCTCGGAGGGTCGAACTCCGTATCCTGTCTGAGAAACAAAGGTCTAAATAAAATAAAGTAAAATAATGATTTTAAAATTATCAGTTTTACATTTTATGAAATTAAAATTTTGATTTTAAAAGAACTGTTAGTAAATTTCTTAGGAGGTTTTGGGCTGAAAATCTAACTCGGTTAAAAAGGGTGTAAAATAGCCCAACCGATTTTGAAAATCTAATAATTTATGGCACTCCAAACATAAAAAAAACGTAGTAAAAAGATCTACAATGTTCTAAACATAAGAAAACAGCATTTTACGACCCAACAAACGACTCCTTAGTAATTTGAGATTAACCTTTTATTCTTAGCTTTTATGTTTTACCAAGTTTTAGAAATGGTATAAGAACATATATACGTATATATTTCTCGTATCTTTATATTACATATTTGAAAATTTATCGCTTTCGATACTTGTAATATACATTTGTGTCTTACAAATGGTAAGGCTACATTCAAACAGTAGTCAGATGTCCATAAACATGGGCCGTAGCCATGTAACTTTGGCAGCTCTTAAATTCCATCATAAGTAATGGTTATCTTTAGTGCACTTATTGCTCGATTACACACTCGGCACCGTAGGGCGTTAGTCTTGGGTTAGTCATAGTTTAACCCATGTTTAACTATTTTTGAAGTCTAAATAAGTTTGATACTTAAACCTAGACTAAATCTCCTAGATCAGTATTAAACCCGGTGTAACCTAGGATTTCAGAATCGTCCTCCGGAGGTGGATCTTGTTTAATCGGCGGAGGGTAATTACCCCAACGCCCTCCCCGAGGCGCCTCTGACGGCGCCATCCCTTCCCTCGAGACTAGCCGACTCGTCTCCCCCGTGAAACCCTCGTCTCCCCCGTTCGCTGCTTTCCTCCTGCCGATAGCCATTTCCTCCTGTCAAACCCTCATCTCCGAGCACCGAGATGGCTCTAGTTCTTCTCCCCGAGCCCTTGTACGTGTGGATCCAGGCTTCTCCTGTGCCGTGGTTTCTCGCCTTCGGTGGTCCGTGACGGCGGGGCGACCCTAGCTCCCGATTTGGGACTAGCGATGCTCGGAGAAGCCTTCCGGTGTTCATCTTCGTCCCGATCCCTTGTACGTGTGGATCCCTCCTTCTCCTGCGCCGTTGTTTCTCACCTTCGGTGGTCCGTGACGGCGGGGCGACCCTAGCTCCCGATTTGTATATTGTGCTGCTCGGAGAAGTCTTCTGGTGTTCATCTTCGACCCGAGCCCTTGTACGTGTGGATCCCTCTTTCTCATATGTAATTTCTTTGAATATTGGTGTCGATAAAATGTTAAACCTTCTTCAATGTATTTGTTGAATTGTATGAATCAAATATTTGACTTTACAGATTTAATACGATATTTACCGATGCGTGAATGTTAGATGAGATGTCTTCATTTTTATTTCATAGAATTGTCAAATATTAGTAGATATACACATTTTTGACAATGTGATATTTAAAAACTTCGGCTCTCATGTTATTTGTTAAAACAAGGTTCAAATTTTTACATAGAGATGAGAGTGACGAGAAAAATCTATCATCAATAATGAATATTTATATCGAAAAGTTAAAATTTTAAATAAAGTAGAATTAGCATTGCTAATTAATTTTTATTTGTATGATATAAAATATTTATGACATGCATTATAAAATGTATATTTAAAAAGTTACGTGAGACAGAGGGGAGGAGAGAAATGGAGAGAGAGAGAGAGAGGAGGGGGAGAGAGAATGAGAGATTTTTATAATTTAAAGTGAGGGGTAAAAATGGTAGTTTGCTTATAAATATTATTGTATTACTTACTACCTACTAAATCACAATAGATTCAAACTAGGTTAGCCCACCTACTTACTTATGGGTTAATACTCTTGCTATCAAATCAAAAATGGGCTAATCTTGGACTAATCTAAGTAGCTTAAGTTAACCCAAACTCCCTATTAAAGCGGTGCTCAGAGAGTGAATCAAATAAATTATTTTTTTAAATTTTTCTGTGGCGTAGAACTCATGCCCCTCTATTTATCGTTCAAAACGCATCTTTATCCGATGGTTCAATAAAATTTAAAATAAAAAGAATCGGTTCAATAAAAATTAAATTTAATATTATTTTTCAATGAATCTGTTTTTTGTTTTTAAAAATATTTTTCAATTGTTGAATGGGAGTGTGTCCCGTAAGTTGAGGGCGGACACGGTGTCCCCATGTTATAATTAAAAAAAATAGTTTATTTAGTGCACAGCACCCGTGCCTAATTAAGCCAGAGTACGCACCGAGCATTTTATGAGAAGGAATATAAAATAGGATCTGTTTGACTAGTAGTTTGAGTTGTCACCTCAGCCGAACAGCTCCGTCCCAACCCAGACTCCTTGGACGTTTCTCTTTTGAAGCTTCACGGAAGCGACTTATCCACGTTGGCGCTGACGTAACATCACGGTCTCACCCACCGGGCCGTAGCCGGAGCCCACGTGAACACAACCGTTGAAAGACACTCTACACACCCGGCAAAAGATGCCTTCCACACTTCAATCCTCTCTCCCTACTGTCCATAATTGCTGCCCACGCATGCTGACACGTGTCAGTGGAAGAGAGTCGGGTCAGAGCTTCCTGGTGAACCGTTGAAGCACCAGCAAAAGCGCTTCCTCCTCCCGCCCTTACTTAAACCGCCCACCACGGCGCTCATCCGCCTCATCTGATCCCAACCTCCCCTCACTCTCCCACCCGCCACTCCCTCTGCTTTCTCTTTGCTCTCCACACTGCTCGCCATGGAAGACCACCCGCCCAAGGGCACCATCGTCTTCACCACCGTCGGCCGCTGCGACTACGGCTTCGACGTGTTCTCCGTCCCCGTCCCTGTCCCCCCGGCCGACGCCCCCCTGTCAGAGACCCGCCACACCGACGGCGTCTCCGTCAACTTTAATGGCCACTTCGTCGAGAACGACGACGACGGCGACGTCGCTGTGGCATTCGTCTCCGAGAGGTCCGGCTCCGCCCGGCCCTTCCTGACCAGATCTGGCCCGCACGGCCACCCGGAGCCGCTCCCCCACTCCCCCGAGAGCCTCTTCCACGACCGCCCCGTGGTCCGCAACGGCGTGGTCTACTTCGCTTCCGCCCACGAGGAGCCCACCGATGGGCCCTTCCGGAGCTGGTCCGCCGTGTACTCCGCCAAGCTCGGCCAACCGGAGGCGGCGCCCAAGCGGCTCACTCCACTCGGCGCCGCCGACTTCAGCCCGGCCGTCTCCGCCTCCGGCGAGCTACTTGCCGTCTCCACCTACGGCTCCGACCCCTGGAAGGGCGATTTCCACGAGCTGGAGACGGAGGTGGTGGTCTTCCGCGCGTCGGACCCCACCCAGCGCGTCGCCGTCTCCGGCGGTCGCGGCGGGTGGCCGGCGTGGTCGGGCGACTCCACGGTGTTCTTCCACCGCGTCGCCGAGGACGGGTGGTGGAGCGTCTTCCAGGTCGATTTGTCCCCGGATGACGACCTCCTTGCAGCCGCCGGCTCTCCCCGCCGCGTCACCCCGCCAGGGCTCCACGCCTTCACCCCCGCGGCGGCAGCCAGCGGCGGCCGGCGGATCGCCGTCGCCACCCGACGGAAGGGGAGGGAGTTCCGCCACGTCGAGCTCTTCGACCTGGAGACCGGGGAGTTCAAACCGGTGACGGAGCTGGTAAACCCCACTCTCCACCACTACAACCCATTCCTCTCGCGGTCCGGTCACCGCCTCGGCTACCACCGGTTCCGGGGCGAGTCGGCGCCGGGCGACTCGGTGATCCCCACCCTCGAGCGGGTCGCCAGCCGGGTGACCGGCCTTAGGATGCTCCGCGTCTTTGGATCCTTCCCCTCCTTCTCCCCCGGGCGCGACCTCATCGCCATTAATGGGAACTTCCAATCGGGGCCGGGCCTGATGATCATCAGATCAGACGGCTCTAAACGGTGGAGCGTCCTGGAGGAGCCCAGCGTCTTCTACACCTGCTGGAGCGCCGCGGAGCGCGGGGTGGTGTTCACCTCGCTGGGCCCCATCTTCCAGGGTACGAGGGCCACGGTCCAGGTCATCCGGGTCGCCTTCGACCCGGACGCGCTCGGCCAGATCCCCGACGGTGCGGTGGTCCCGTCAGAGGTGACGGTGCTCACCAGCGCCGACGCCGGCAACAACGCCTTCCCGTCCTGCTCGCCGGACGGAAAGTGGGTCGTGTTCCGCTCCGGGCGGTCGGGCAGGAAGAACCTGTACATCGTGGACGCTGTGAAGGGGGAGACAGACGGCGGGGATATCCGGCAGATCACCAACGGCGATTGTGTCGACACCATGCCCAGCTGGTCGCCGAACGGGGAGCTGATCGCCTTCTCGTCGAACCGGCACGACCCGTCGGATCCTCAGTCGTTCGGGCTGTACCTGGTGCGGCCCGACGGGACGGGGCTCCGGCGGGTGCCCGTGGCGGGGCCGGACGGGGCGTGGCGGGAGCGCATCAACCACGTCTGCTTCAGCCCGGACTCCAAATGGCTGCTGTTCACGTCGAACCTCGGCGGGGTGTCGGCGGAGCCGGTGGGGATGCCCAACCAGTTCCAGCCGTACGGCGACCTGTTCATATGCAGGGTGGAGGACGGCGGTGGGCTGCAGCGGCTGACCTGCAACTACTATGAGAACGGAACGCCGACGTGGGTGGAAGAGGAGGAGGACCTGGTGGCCGGCGTCGGGCAGCTGTCCCTTGGCACTCCGGCGAGGGGCGTCGCCGCCGGGGAGAAACTGAGGGGCCACTTCGACGAGCCGCGGTGGCTGACCTGCGACATTTGAAGGGAAGCTGCTGTGAGCGAGCACTAGGCGTCAGTGACTTTCATGATTGCATACACAGGCGTCAGTGAATTTCATGAGTGAGAAGCTGAGAATAAACAGAGTGCAAGAGGGGGGGGTTTTGTCTGCATGTCCATTAACCCTTCACTATCGTAAACATTCCAAAAAACAAAAAAAAACAGCTTTATACTTGCAAATAATGCATGCCCAACGTGTGTTTAGTATATTACTTTGTGATAAAAAATATTCTTACGTACTGTTTTGTCTCCTAAGAAATGGATTTTATTTGAGTGTGTGGAAGGAAGATGGTGTTTATTGTTTTTTGAGTTTTTATAAATAAATTATTATCAAATATGAATTTATAAAAATTACTTTTAAAAATACATCAGTAGTAATACTAATGCATAAAATCATATTATGTAAATATGTCATTTTTATTTATATATATATCACTCTTTTTTTATTTTTTTTAAAATTACGTTTAGATGATCTTACATGATATTTGTGTATTATTTAATTTTATGTAGTGATATATTTATTACTATATAATTAAAATATTTTTATAAACTTATTTATTATAATGATTTATTTATAAAAAATTCAATATTTTTTCCTCTCTCCCCTCCCATGTTTGACTCTTTGTTGTTGATATGGGTTTGGATTATGCTTCTCAAGAAGGCTCGCTTTGCTTGGACATTGGATCACTGTACTCTTTTACCGTACTAGTTGTAAGTACGCAAAGCGCGTGTATTAATTACCTAGGGAAAACAATCTCCTTCAATGTTTAAAAATGCAGTATATTACGAGGAAAGACATCTTTCATATTTGAATAGCAAAAAGACTATTTATAATTTTTTTTATACATGCATATTTAGATATTCACTTGTCACTACATTTCATGCAACGAACAAAATGAGACGAATGGTCAATACATACATTCAGAGCCAATGATATCATAAAAACTTACTTTACAGGCTGAACTAAAGGTGAGCATAGCATACCCGCTACATGTAAAATTAAAGAGTAATACTTTGCACAACGTCATTGTTGGGCTTACACTAAGTCAACCCGCACCACACACACTCGAACTGATCACATAGTGGTGGGGACACTGAGTCCACTATTAGGTCCACTACTCAGAGTCGGAGTCGACGTCGCACTACCCCGACACCGAATTTGTGGCTCGAAGACTCGTTCGAAGATTCGGTATACTGAGTAGATATACTTGTGTGTATTTATATATCTTTGAGTATTGAGTATTTGTACGTACGTAAAATACATATTTTACTACATGTATTTATTTTTATTTTATTAAGCAAGGCCGGTCAAAAGTTATTTATATTTTAATTTTGTTAAACCCACAAAGTCATTAGTGGGTTGGTGAGTTTGTCTTGTTAGGCTAGGGTATAAATATAATAGATGAAAGTGTGAAAGTATGAGTGTAATGGACTTTCCCTATATAAAGGAAGCTTACGAATGATTGTGATATGATGAATAGTATGAAAGCTTTGGTTTGTACGTGAGAGAGCTTCCCCTCTTTCATTTCCTTCTCTCTTTCTTCTCGTGAGTTTGAGTGTCGTCCGGTGTGAGACCGTCCGGTGTAAGGCCGAGCTGCGCGAGGTAGCAACCTATCTGTTTCCGTCCTGTTCGCGTCCCGGAGTTATCGTCGATCCATTTCCACGTCGCCGCCGCGTCAGAATTGGTATCAGAGCCCAACAAGCGGCGTCTCTGTCGACCCCGACATCTCTATCGTCGGTCCTCCTCTCTTTCGATTGCTAGAAGTGAAAAAAGAAGAAGAAGAAGAAGAAAAGAATAGTTGAGTTCTCTGTTGGTTGAGAGAGAAAAAAATGTATAAATTTTTTTTCTCACCTCCTACGTTCTTTCTCTCCCTCTCTATTTCTCTGATTCTTTCTCTTTCCCTCTCTCTCTTAATCTCTCTGTTCTCTCTCTCGTTTAGCGTAAAATAGAAATAGAAAAAAGAGAGAGATTCGGTTCGTGGGCAGGGCCTCGTCGCCCGTGCCCACAATACAAAATTTTGGTGGCCACAACAGCCAACTCCCCAGCCCGTCGCTCCGACCCCGCCGGCCGCGCCCAGACGCACCCAGCGCTGCCGCTCCGGCCCCGTGCCCCCGTGCCTGCGTCCGCAGGCCACCCGGCCGGGCGCCCCGCCCGCAAGCGCGACGACTAGGCCGGCAGCGCCCGCCCGCCTTACCGTCTGGGGCCTCCCGCGCCCGGCCGTGGCCTGTTGTCGCGCCCGGCCGTACCCCGCGCCTGCCGTGCGCACGGGCCCGCGCCCCTGCGTGCTCGGCCGTCTGGCCCCGCGCCCTTGCGCGCCCAGCCATCCGCCTGTCCCGCGCCCTTACGTGCCCCTACGCGCCCGCCGTGCGCCCGGGCCCGCGCCCTGCGCGCCCGACCTCCTACGTGCACGCCAACACCTGCACCGGCCGAGCACCCACGACCGCGTGAGCGCCCGCCCGCGCCTGCGTGCACCCTGCTCGCCACCCACCCCGCCAGCCATTGCTGACTACCCAGCCACATGAGAAATGGCAGGTTTGAAAAAAAAAGGGAGTAGGTAGAGTTTGAAAGAAAGAATTTGAAAAAAAAAGTCAAAAAGGAGATTTGAAAAAAAAGGGTTGAAAGTTGAAAAAAATGTGTTAAATATATATAATATATATAGGACATATATAATGTTATATATATCTATATATATATATATTATTAGATTAAAAAAAGAGGTTTTTGAAAAATATATATAATATATATATTTGAGATATATATAATCATATATATATATATATTATATCTGTTTAACTTATTATTTCTTGTGGCACCCCGAGTCCACTATTACGGCTCGGCCTGTGTCTGAGTCGCCTGGATGCCGACAGAAGATCCGTAGATTACGGAACGTGCATACGCGAGAGTCTCCCTGTGCGGAGAAAATTTTAGATTGATTTGTTCCCCTGTGTGAGAAATTTTAAGTGGTCTGTAATAATTAAATCATCCCTGTGTGGAGTAAATTCATTGTAACCGTGAAGCTTCGTGGTGGGGACACCACCGGGTCCACTGTCGGGCCCACTACTCGGAGCCGACGCCGCACCGCACCGACTGCACCGAGCTTATGGCTCGGAGAAGACTCGGCGTCCTGAGTACGTATCCGTACGTATGTGTGTACGTGTGTATTTTACTATGATGGTATTTGAATTTTTAAACCACCATAATATTTTATTTGGGTCAAAAGTTATTGTATTTTATTGTTATTTAACCCCCAAGTCAAATGAGGGTTGTTGGATGGTTGGTGGGGTTTGTCTTGTTAGGCTAGGATATGAATCTAATTAGTGAAAGTTAGAAGGTCATATTGTTATAGCTCTCTTCCTATATAAAGAGGCTAATGTGTTACGTATGTTGCATGATGAATAGAAAAGAAAGTTGTTGTACGTGAGAGAGCTCCTCTCTTGTGTTTTCCCTTCCCTCCTTCTCTTTGTGAGATTCGAGAGTCGCCCGGTGTGAGACCGTCCGGCGTGAGGCCGAGCTGCGCGAGGTAGCAAGATATCTGTTCCATCCGTGCCGACAGGAGCTGCCGTCGATCCATTCCCCGACGCCCGTCCGCGTCAAATTTGGTATCAGAGCCCAACAACGGCGTCTCCGACGACCCGACGTCCCCGACGTCGTCTCTCTTCTTATCTCTCTCTAGTTTGCCCGAGTGAAAAAAAAGAAGAAACAAAAAAAAAGAGAAGAGAAGTAGACATGTCTTGATTGAGAAGAGTATTGAAGAAAAAAAAATAGATAGAGAAAAAAATTTTTTGAAAAAAAAAACATTGTGCGTTCTCTCTCTCCCCATTTTTCTATTTCTGTTAATCCCCCTAATCTCTCTCTCTCCCCGTTAATCTCCCTTTCTCTCTCCCTTAATCCCTCCCGTACTCTCTCTCTCTCTCTCTCAGTTCCCTCTCTCACAGTTCTCTCTCTCCCTCCCGTACTCTCTCTCTCACTCTCCCGGTTCTCTCTCTCTCTCACTCTCACTCTTTCTGCACCCGCGGCGGACAGCGCCCCCACTCGTCTTCCCCAACTCCGGCCACCCGCGGCCACCGCCGCCCGCCCCTGCCACCGCGCCCGCCCCCTCCACCGCCGCGTCCGCAGCGCCCCGCCGGCGCCCGGCTGCCCCTGCGCGTCCGTAGGCCAGCACCGCCCGCCTGCCAACGGGCGCTCGCCCCGCCCCGAAGCCGGAGCCTGCCGGCCGAAGTCCCGGCCACCCTCTCTCCCTCTCTGTCAACCCCGCGGATGTGCGCCGGTCGCAGCACCCGCCCGCTGCCGCGCTGTCGCCGTCCGGCCGCCCTGCACCGGCCCGGCCCCCAGCGCCCGCCGCCCCCTGGCCGCTCTGTCGCCGCCAGCCGCCCTGCGCCTGTCCGACTGGCAGCGCCCGCCGCCCCCACCGCGGCTGGTCTCCGTTCGCAGGCCGAGCGCCTATGAGCTCCGCAACTGACGTCTCCTGCCAGTCCGTGCCCGCGGAGCCCCGCCTGCGCGCCCACTGCGCACCCACCGGACCCTCCCTGCCGTCCGCAACACCTTACCAACCGCAACAGGGCCTTGCCCAGCCACCCTTGACCAGCCGACAGCGTGAGAAACGCAGCCGAAGTTTGAAGAGGTGTTTAAAAAGTCAAAAAAAAAAGGGGAGAAACGTGTGTGAAAAAAAAAAGTCAAAAAAAGGGGTTGGTAAGGTTGGAAGAAAAGTCCGAAGTTTGAAAAAAAAATATTTGAAAGTTGAAAAAAAAAGAGTGTGTTAAATATATAATATATATATGGGATATATATAATATTATATATATGTATATATATATATATATCTATATATATTATGTGATAAAAAAGGGGGCTTAAAAAAAGAGTTAAATATATAATATATATATATGTGAGATATATATAATTTCATATATCTCTCTCTCTATATATATATATTTATATCTTTCAACTTATTGAGGCGTCACCCGAAGTCCACAACGACGGTTCGATCGGCGCCCAAGTCACCCGGTCGCCGACACACGGTCCATCAATTACGGAACGTGGGTACCTCAGAGTCTCCATGTGCGGAGAAAATTTGTGATTAATTTGTTCCCCTGCGTGGGAAATTTTAAGTCACGTGATTTTGTAATAATTCAACCCTCCCTGTGTGGAGTGAATGTTTTGTAACCGTTCAAGCTTCGTCGACGCCGTGCGGGCCTGCACGTCCCCGCTCGCCTTCGTCTCCGGTCGGAGCTTGACTTTTCAGTCAGCTAGGTGCGTGCTCCAAACTTGCTCATTTAGTATCTTTTTAATTACCGCGCGACGAAGTAAGAGAGAGCCCGATCCATGCAGCCAGTCTTCTGAGTGCATCGCTGTGGACGGTGAGAGAGTGCTTGCTTGCACCTATCCATTAGGCCCTAGACTGTCACATTAGGGCACCCTAATTGTCAGGAGGTAGTTCCACAACTACTTCGCCTACGGGCGAGCAACTCCCCCTGACCGGTCCCTTCAAATTGGCCCTTTGCCAATTAGCCAACAAAATTTGGGTCATAGCTTGCTAATTATCGGTCCCAGGACTGCATCATCTAGGTCCGAGGTCGTGCATGCCACGTTGGTCTAGGAATTCATCTGGCCGTCTAGAGCGCCCTTCAACACTACAACCAACGATGGATCAGAAGAGCGTGAGTGCTATGTTGGCTCAGCTCGAGCATAACATTCTGACCCATTTTGAAGAATCCATAAGCCAACTACGAGCAGAGCTAGACGAGAGGATCCGAGCCTTAGAGGATCGACTAAAGGGAGAGGAAGGACGAGTGAATGGCCACGGTAATCCCGTAGCCAATTCTAGGGAGGATAGAGATCAAGCCCGCCCGAATCAGGCTCCCCAAGGTAGAGAACAAGAGGATCGTACACCTCGAAGGAGGGACTACGATGATGAGGAGATCATCCTACGGAACGTCAAAATTGACGCTCCCAATTTCGATGGGTCCCTCACTCCAGCCAAATACCTTGAGTGGGAGGCCGGGATGGATCAATATTTTGATTGGCATCACCGCATGGCCCCTGCCACTAGGGTGAGGTTTGCCAAAATGAAACTCTTGGGTCAAGCCAAAACCTACTAGTGTAATGTGGAGAATCTCCTAGCCAGGAGACGAGAGGAGCCCATAAATACATGGGAAGAAATGAAGGAGAAACTGAGAGAGAAATATCTACCACCCTCCTACCATCAGCGTCTTCTAGACCAGTGGCAGAAACTCACCCAAGATGGAAAGTCCGTGGACGAGTACATTGCCAAATTCGATGACTTCTTCCTTCGGAGCCAAGTCATGGAAGACGCCTCTGTAACCCTCTCTCGATTTAGGGCTGGCCTACACGAGAGCATCCAACGGGAGCTTTTCTTGCGAGAGGTCAACACCCTCGAGCACGCCTACCAGGTTGCCCGAGATGTTGAGCGATTTCAAAGAGTGGCCCCACCTCGGGTTCCCACCTACCGCCAACCTGAGTCTCGGAACCCCATGGTCCGTTACACCCAGAGAGTTGGCCCCTCCACTTCTTATGCCCCTGCGGCTACCCCGCTACGGGTCGTTGCCCCTACCATTCCTTTCACAAGGAACCCCTTACCTGCACCCGCTGCATTGCCCAGGCTGGAGTATACTCCACCGATTGATAAAAGGGATGACAAAGGAAAGGGACCCGCCCCTGGTACTTCCCAACCAGCCCCTATCTCAGGAGTCCGTTGCTTTAGGTGCCACAACCTAGGGCACATTGCCACCAACTGCCCCACCCGAGCCTTGGTCATCACCGACCCTCAGCCTATGGAGCCTCCACCTCAGGAAGGAGAAGACACTGAGAGATATATGGCCGATCCTGACCTCATAGCCCAGTTTGAGGAAATGGATGCAGGGTTTGATGAAACGCATGTCGAATACATGCAAGTGGGAGATATTGCCGAGAGCTCTAGCCAGGGTAGACTAGGTGTAGTTCGCTGCATCCTAACACACCCCAGGAGGACGACTGGCGTCGAAGCTCCATCTTCCAAACCTACATCATGGTGAAAACCCAACCCTGCAAGGTGATCTTTGACAATGGGAGTTGTATCAATGCGGTCTCTTCAGACTTTGTCTCCCGTCTAGGTCTACCTACACACCCTCACCCTAGGCCCTACAACGTGGCTTGGGTTGACGACACTTCGATCCCAGTCACCACTACATGTGTCATTCCCATCCAATTCCAGTCCTACCAGGGATAGATTTTGTGCGATGTAGTACCTATGAAGGTCGGAAGCATCATCCTAGGACGACCGTGGATCTATGATGTAGACCTCACAACTTTCGGTCGATCCAACCAATGTTCCTTCTCCCACAATGGGAAGAAGATCCAGTTGTACCCGACAGCCCCAAAGGTGACCTCGGGTAAGAGTCCCACTTCTACTCCGGGTAAGAGCTCCACCTCCCCCACCCGACTGGGACCCCCAAGGTTTCGGAGAGTCCCCAAACTCCCAATGAAGGGAAACTTCTCATTCCCTATTCCCCTACACCTATCACGCCCGTTCCTAAGGCCCCCAAGGTTAGTCATGACCCAGTTAGGCGCCTTAGCTTCATAGGTGTCCGTGAGCTGAATAGAGAGGTTGCCGAGGGTGCCCCTGTTTGGGCTGTTATCATCACCATCACACCCGAGGAGTCCCGAGTCTCAGTCCCACCCGAAGTCTAGGCAGTCTTGCAGGATTTCGAAGATATTTTCCCCGAGGACTTGCCCTCTAAACTCCCTCCCATGCGTGATGTACAACACGCTATCGACCTTGTCCCCAGGTCCACGCTCCCCAACCTCCCCCATTACCGGTTGAACCCCAGGGAGCATGCTGAGCTCCAAAGGATTGTCGAGGACCTTATCCAAAAGGGTTTCCTCATGGTGAGCAAGAGCCCGTGTGCTGTCCCTGCTTTGCTCACACCCAAGAAAGATGGCACCTGGCGGATGTGTGTTGACAGCCGCGCCATCAACAAGATCACTGTCAAGTATAGGTTTCCCATTCCTCGCCTAGATGACATGCTTGACATGATGAGTGGGGCCACCATCTTTTCCAAGATTGACTTGAAAAGTGGCTACCACCAGGTCCGAATCCGACCAGGGGATGAGTGGAAGACGGCCTTCAAAATAAAAGAAGGTCTATATGAGTGACTTGTCATGCCGTTTGGGCTATCCAACGCCCCTAGCACTTTCATAAGGCTTATGACTGAAACCCTCCGCCCCCTCATTGGTCGCTTTGTTGTCGTCTACTTTGACGACATCCTCATTTATAGCCACAACCCTCAGGACCACATTCACCATTTGAGGGAGGTCTGCGAGACCCTGAGGAAAGAAACCCTGTTTGCCAACCTGACTAAGTGTGAATTCATGACAGACCGGGTCACTTTTCTCGGATTTGTGGTTTCAAGTCATGGAGTGTCTGTGGACCAATCCAAGGTCCGAGCCATAGTAGACTGGCCAGACCCCAGAATGTCCATGACGTGCGAAGTTTCCACGGGCTAGCCACCTTCTACAGACGCTTCATCCAGGGATTTAGCACCATTATGGCACCCATTACGGATTGCATCTGTAAGGGAAATTTTGAGTGGACCCAAGCCGCCTCCCAGGCTTTTCTTGCCATAAAGGATCTTATGACCAAATCCCCTGTCCTCCGCCTACCAGACTTTTCCAAAGTCTTTGAGGTTTCATGTGATGTATCTGGCGTAGGAATAGGTGGAGTGCTTAGCCAGGAGAGCCACCCTGTGGCTTATTTCAGTGAGAAGCTTTCTGATGCAAAGCTTCGATACTCCACATATGATAAGGAGTTTTATGCCGTGGTCCAAGCCCTCAAACACTGGAGACACTATCTCTTACCACAAGAGTTTGTCTTATACTCGGACCACGAGGCTTTGAAATTCCTTAGCTCTTAGAAGGGTTTAAACCCTAGGCATGGTCGGTGGGTAGAATTCCTCCAGTCTTTCACATTTGTCCTAAATCATAAGGCTGGAAAGGACAATAAGGTGGCCGACGCCTTAAGTCGAAGGGTCTCCCTTCTTTCCACTGTTCGGGTAGAGGTCACGGGATTTGATTGCATGAAGGAATTCTATGGAGAGTGTCCTGATTTTGGCCCTACCTATTCTGCTCTGTCTGCTGGATCCTCGACAGCATTTGCTGACTATCTACTCCAGGATGGTTTTCTGTTTCGAGGGCAGCAACTCTGTGTCCCGAGGACTTCTGTTCGGGACTTCCTAGTCTGGGAAATGCATGCTGGAGGTCTTGCTGGTCACTTTGGCCGTAACAAGACTATCCATTCTGTGGAGGAGCACTTCTATTGGCCTGGCCTGAAGAGAGATATGGCCAAGATTGTAGCCCAGTGTAGGACATGCACGATGGCCAAACAGGTCAAACAGAACACTGGTCTCTACACTCCTCTCCCCGTTCCCGATCAACCATGGGTTGATGTGGGCATGGATTTTATCCTTGGATTACCACGCACTGCTCACAAGCATGATTCCATCTTTGTTGTCGTTGATAGGTTCTCTAAGATGGCCCACTTCATTGCATGTTCCAAAACATCTGATGCATCTAGAGTAGCCCATTTGTTCTTTGATGAAGTCGTGCGTCTGCATGGTCTTCCCCAAACCATCGTGTCTGACCGGGATGTCCGGTTCACTAGCTATTTTTGGAAGACACTTTGGCACCTAGTTGGCACCAAACTGAAGTTTTCCACTGCCTATCACCCCCAAACTGATGGGCAAACTGAGGTCGTCAATAGGAGTTTAGGGAATCTGTTGAGGTGTCTTGTAGGGGAACATTCCGGCACTTGGGATCTTCTTTTGTCCAGAGTCGAATTTGCATACAACAGCTCTATCAATAGGTCCATAGGCATGAGTCCATTTGAGGTCGTGCATGGCTACAAACCTAGGAAACCTGTGGATCTCATTCCCCTTCCCCTCGAGTCTAGGATATCCAAGTCAGCTGAGGAGTTTGCACAGTATGTCAAAAGTCTGCATGAGTCAATTAGCAAGCAAATCAACCTCAGTAATGAGACTTATAAAAAATTGGCTGATTCGCATAGGCGTCACCATGAATTTCAAGAAGGTGACTTGGTTATGGTACGGGTCCGACCCGAACGCCTCCCCTCGGGAGCCGTTAAAAAGTTACAGGCCCGTAGTGATGGACCCATCCCAATTCTACGGAAGATTGGCTCCAATACTTATGTTGTGGACTTACCTCCCGAATATGGGATTAGCTCGACTTTTAATGTGGCAGATCTAGTGGCCTACAAGGAACCCACAGCGATTCCTAGTGACCCTTTTGAGCCTTCTCCTCCCATTGAGAGTGCGCCCACCCCTGTGCGTCCCACAGCCTCGAGAGTACCGTGCGAGCACATTGAGAGGATACTGGATGAGCAGGTGACCACTACACGGAGCAGGGTGTACCAGTGCTACCTTGTCCGCTGGCGGGACCGTCCACCTTCTGATGATTCCAGGATCAGCCGGGAAGATCTCCAGCGTCTCGATCCAGATCTGCTGGAGCACTACCACAGCAGTGTCCCCCCTTACTCGACGGAGTCGAGTTCCAGCCGCCCCGGGAGGGTTGGTGGGGACACCACCAGGTCCACTACCGGGCCCACTACTCGGAGCCGATGTCGCACCGCACCGACTGCACCGAGCTTATGACTCGGAGAAGACTCGGCGTCCTGAGTACGTATCCGTACGTATGTGTGTACGTGTGTATTTTACTATGATGGTATTTGAATTTTTAAACCACCATAATATTTTATTTGGGTCAAAAGTTATTGTATTTTATTGTTATTTAACCCCCAAGCCAAATGAGGGTTGTTGGATGGTTGGTGGGGTTTGTCTTGTTAGGCTAGGATATGAATCTAATTAGTGAAAGTTAGAAGGTCATATTGTTATAGCTCTCTTCCTATATAAAGAGGCTAATGTGTTACGTATGTTGCATGATGAATAGAAAAGAAAATTGTTGTACGTGAGAGAGCTCCTCTCTTGTGTTTTCCCTTCCCTCCTTCTCTTTGTGAGATTCGAGAGTCGCCCAGTGTGAGACCGTCCGGCGTGAGGCCGAGCTGCGCGAGGTAGCAAGATATCTGTTCCATCCGTGCCGACAGGAGCTGCCGTCGATCCGTTCCCCGACGCCCGTCCGCGTCACTTCGTCGACGCCGTGCGAGCACGCACGTCCCCGCTCGCCTTCGTCTCCGGTCGGAGTTAGACTTTTCAGTCTAGTTAGGTACGTGCTCCAATCATTTGCTCATTTAGTATCTTTTCAATTGCCGCGCGACAAAGTGAGAGAAAGTCCGATCCATGTAGCCAGTCCCCTGAGTGCATCGCTGTGGACGGAAAGAGAGAGCTTGCTTGAGCCTATCCTTTAGGCCCTAGACTGCAACATTATGACACCCTAATTGTCAGGAGGTAATTCCACGACTACTTCACCTACGGGCGAGCAACTTTTTCCTGACCGATCCCTTCAAATTGACCCTTTGTATATCAGCTGGGTCCACAACTTGTTAATTTTCGGTCTCAGGGTTGCATCACCTAGGTCCAAGCTCGTGCATGCCACGTTAGTCTAGGAATTCATCCGGCCGTCTAGAGCACCCCTCAACGCAACTCATGGATCAAGAGAGCGTGACTACTATGCTAGTCCAGCTCGAGCACAATCTCGTGGCCCACTTTGAAGAGTCCATAGGCCAACTACGGACGGAACTCGATAAGAGGATCTGAGCTTTAGAGGATCGACTGAAGGGAGAGGAAGGAAGAGTGAATGGCCACGGAAATCCCGTAGCCAATCCTAGAGAGGAAAGAGAGCAAGCCCGCCAAAATCAGGCTCCCCAAGGTAGAGAACAAGAGGCTCGTGCGCCTCGGGAGAGAGACCACGATGATGAGGATATCATCCTACGAAACGTCAAGATTGACGCTCCGAGTTTTGATGGGTCCCTCAACCCCGCTACATATCTTGATTGGGAGACCGGGATGGACCAATATTTTGATTGGCATCGCCGCATGACCCCTGCTACAAGGGTGAGGTTTGCCAAAATGAAACTCCTATGTCAAGCCAAAACCTACTGGTGTAATGTTGAGAATCTCTTAGCAAGGAGACGAGAGGAGCCTATAAGCACGTGGGAAGAAATGAAGGAGAAATTAAGAGAAAAGTATCTGCCACCTTCCTACTATCAGCGTCTTTTAGACCAATGGCAGAAACTCACCCAAGATGGAAAGTCTGTGGATGAGTACATCGCCAAATTTGACGACTTCTTCCTTGGGAGTCGAGTCATGGAGGATGCCTCTGTCACCCTCTCACTATTTAGGGCTGACCTACACGAGAGTATTCAGTGGGAATTATTCTTGCGGGAGGTTAACACCCTCGAGCACGCCTACCAGGTTGCACGAGATGTTGAGAGGTTTCAAAGGGAGGTCCCACCTCGGGTTCCCATCTACCTCCAACCTGAACCCCGAAATCCCATAGTCCGCTATACTGAGAGAGCTGGCCCCTCCACCGCCTACGTCCCTACTGCTACCCCACTTAGGGCCGTTGCCCCTACTGCTCCTTTCCCAAGGAACCCTTTACCTGCACCCGCTGCTGTGCCTAGGTTGGAGTATACTCCACCAGCTGAGAGGAGAGATGACAGGGGAAAGGGAGTGGTCCCTAGCACCTCCCAACCAGCCCCTATCTCGGGAGTCCGCTGCTTTAGGTGTCATAACCTAGGGCATATTGCCACCAATTGCCCCACCCGAGCCTTGGTCATCACCGACCCCCAGCCTGTGGAGCTTCCACCTCAGTAAGAAGAACCCCTTGAGAGATATGAGCCTGACCCTGATCTCATTGTCCAGTTTGAGGAATTAGATGCAGGATTTGATAGCACGCATGTCGAGTACATGCAAGTGGGAGATATTGCCGAGAGTTCGAACCAGGGAAGATTGGGTGTAGTTCGCTACATCCTAACCCACCCTCAGGAGGACGATTGGCGTCGAACCTCCATCTTCCAAACGTACATTATGGTAAAATCCCAACCTTGCAAGGTGATTTTTGACAACGGGAGATGTATCAATACAGTCTCTTCAGACTTTGTCTCCCGTCTAGGTCTACCTACCCATCCTCATCCAAGGCCATACAACGTGGCTTGGGTTGACAACACGTCTATCGCAGTCACCACTACATGTGTCATTCCCATCTAGTTCCAGTCCTACCAAGGACAAATCCTATGCGATGTAGTGCCTATGAAGGTCGGGAGCATCATCTTAGGACGGCCATGGATCTACGATGTAGACCTTACTATATTCGGTCGGTCTAATTAGTGTTCCTTCTCCCACAATGGAAAGAGGATTCAGTTGTGCCCGACACCCCCAAAGGTGGCAACGGGAAAAAGTCATACCTCCACACCCGCTGCATCCCCCAAAATTCAGGAGAATGCCCCAACCCCCACCAAAGGGAAACTTATCATTCCCTCCTCTCCCACACCTGTCATATCCATCCCTAAGGCCCCTAAGGTTGACCATGACCCGATTAGGCGCCTTAACTTCATAGGTGTTCGTGAGATGACTAGAGAGGTTACCGAAGGTGCCCTTGTTTGGGCTGTTGTCATCACCATTACTCCTGAGGAGTCCCAAGTCTCCATCTCACCTGAAGTCCAGGCACTCCTGCAGGACTTCCAAGATATCTTCCCGAAAGACTTGCCTTCAACACTCCCTCCCATGCGTGATATTCAACACACTATTGATCTTGTCCCCGGGTCCACCCTACCCAACCTTCCCCATTACCGATTGAACTCCAAGGAGCATGCTGAGCTCCAAAGGATTGTCGAGGACCTTATTCAAAAGGGCTTTCTCAGGGTGAGCAAGAGCCCATGTGCTGTTCCTGCCTTGCTCACACCAAAGAAAGATGGCACCTGGCGGATGTGTGTTGACAGCCGCGCCATCAACAAAATCACTATCAAGTACAGATTTTCCATTCCCCGTCTTGATGACATGCTTGACATGATGAGTGGAGCCACCATCTTTTCCAAGATTGACTTGAAAAGTGGCTACCACCAAGTCCGAATCCGACCAGGGGACGAGTGGAAGACAACCTTCAAAACCAAAGAAGGTCTGTATGAGTGGCTTGTCATGCTGTTTGGGCTATCCAATGCCCCTAGCACATTCATGCGGCTTATGACGGAAGTCCTCCACCCTCTCATCGGTCGCTTTGTTGTCGTCTACTTTGATGACATTCTCATCTATAGCCACAACCCTCAGGACCACATCCACCATTTGAGGGAAGTTTGCGAGACTTTGTGGAAAGAAACCCTGTACGCCAATCTCAAGAAATGTGAATTCATGACAGACCGGGTCGCTTTCCTCGGATTTGTAGTTTCAAGTCATGGAGTGTCTGTAGACCAATCCAAGGTCTGAGTCATAGTAGACTGGCCAGAGCCCCAGAATGTCCATAACGTTCGAAGCTTCATTCAGGATTTTAGGACCATTATGGCACCCATTACGGATTGTATCTGTAAGGGGAATTTTGAGTGGACCAAAGTCACCTCCAAGGCTTTTCGAGCCATAAAGGAGCTCATGACCAAAGCCCCTGTCCTCCGCCTGCCAGACTTTTTCAAAGTCTTCGAGATATCCTGTGATGCCTCTGGCGTAGGAATAGGGGGAGTACTCAGCCAGGAAAGCCACCCCGTGGCTTATTTCAGTAAGAAGCTTTCTGATGTAAAGCTTCGTTACTCCACCTATGATAAGGAGCTTTATGCCGTGGTCCAAGCCCTCAAACACTGGAGACACTATCTCTTACCTCAAGAGTTTGTCTTATATTCGGATCACGAGGCTCTGAAATTCCTTAGCTCTCAAAAGGGCTTAAACCCTAGGCATGGTCGGTGGGTAGAATTCCTCCAGTCTTTCACATTTGTTCTAAAGCATAGGGCTGGAAAAGAAAATAAGGTGGCCGACGCCTTGAGTCGAAGGGTCTCCCTTCTTTCCACTGTTCAGGTAGAGGTCACCGGATTTGACCGCATGAAGAAACTCTATGGAGAGTGTCCTGATTTTGGCCCTGCCTACTCTGCTCTGTCTGCTGGACCCTCGATAGCATTTTCTAACTATCTACTCCAGGATGGTTTTCTATTTCGAGGGCAGCAACTCTGTGTCCCGAGGACTTCTGTTCGAGACTTCCTGATTTGGGAAATACATGCTGGAGGTCTTGCTGGTCACTTTGGCCGCAACAAGACCATCCATTCTGTAGATGAGCACTTCTATTGGCCTGGCCTGAAGAGAGATGTGGCCAAGATTGTAGCCCAGTGTAGGACATGCACGATGGCCAAACAGGTCAAACAGAATACTGGTCTCTACACTCCTCTCCCCGTTCCTGATCGACCATGGGTTGATATGAGTATGGATTTTATCCTTGGTTTACCTCGCACTGCTCACAAGCATGATTCCATCTTTGTTGTCGTTGATAGGTTCTCTAAGATGGCCCACTTTATTGCATGTTCCAAAATATCTGATGCCTCTAGAGTAGCCCACTTATTCTTTGATGAAGTCGTGCGTCAGCATGGTCTCCCCCAAACCATCGTGTCTGACCAAGATGTCCGATTCACTAGTTACTTCTGGAAGACACTTTGGCACCTAGTTGGCACCAAACTCAAATTCTCCACTGTCTATCACCAACAAACCGATGGGCAAACAGAGGTCATCAATAAGAGTTTAGGGAATCTCTTGAGGTGCCTTGTAGGGGAACATTCTGGCACTTGGGATCTTCTCTTACCTAGAGCCGAATTTACATACAATAGTTCGGTCAATCGGTCTATAGGTATGAGTCCCTTTGAGGTCGTGCATGGCTACAAACCTAGAAAACCTGTGGCTCTCATTCCCCTTCTCCTTGAGTTTAGGATGTCCAAGTCAGCTGAGGAGTTTGCACAGCATGTCAAGAGTCTGCATGAGTCAATTAGTAAACAAATCAACCTCAGTAATGAGACTTAAAAAAAGTTGGCTGATTCGCATAAGCGTCACCATTAATTATCAAGAAGGTGACTTGGTTATGGTACGAGTCCGACCCGAACGACTCCCCTCGGGAGCCGTTAAAAAGTTGCAAGCCCGTAGTGATGGACCTTTCCCAATTTTGCGGAAGATTGGCTCCAATGCTTATATTGTGGACTTACCTCCTGAATATGGGATTAACTCGACTTTTAATGTGGCAGACCTGGTGGCTTACAAGGAACCCACAACGATTCCCAGTGACCCTTTCGAGCCTTCTTATGACGACCTGAGGATCCGAGTACCGGAAAGGAACCGGCGCGTCTCGAATCTCGGCCCGCTAACTCACGAGCCCGAAGACTCGGAAGGGTAGAAAGGAGTGGTGTGGGGGTACAAGAGAAGCTGCAACGACCACAGAGATAGCACAATAATTTATAATGAAATGCACAGAATAATATAAATAAATAAACTACTACAAGGTCCACGATGTCTCATGTCCAAAAGAAAGTACAGTCAACAGGAAAGAAAGTACAACTACACGGGGCATCCCCCGGAGTACAACTACACGGGGCATCCCCCGGCTCTGGCAGACTGGCGACTAACCCTGGCTAGAAGAACCACGCTGAAACTCGGTCGCGCCTCTGGAAGACCCCGCCTCACCTGAAAAGTAGGGGTGAGCCTCATTTCATTGGCCCAGTAGGGATCCCGCGAATCCCCACCTCGCACGAGAAACGAGAAAGTAGAAGGTAACCCTACCTAACAAGAGCACGATAAAGCCAACAAGCTAAAGTAAATAAACGGAAAATCCGTCTACTCTAACAGCACCGTACTGCAGAACCTCGGTCTAACAAAACACGAGTCCACGCCTGTCAGTGAACAGGAGCACTACCCACTAGAAGAACGACCGGAAGCGTCCCCTGACGTCTTGCACCGCGTCACAAGTGTCTAGCTACTACGCCCCGGGCGTGAGACTCAGACACGAAACAAGTACCACAACAAGGACTAGCTGGGGTCACGCTCGTCAGCGCGTGTCCTAAGCCCCCAACTAAGTGTGCACACACAGACCATCTGCTCTAGGTCGGGTCCTCTAGCTGGTTTCCCCCCCCACCGGACTCTGGTGGCAAAGGCAAGGGGCCCTACGGAAACCAGCCTAAAAACCGCGTCACACTGGGTCTCGCTCTCCACCACTCCCAGGTGGGTCCACACACGCGTGCGCAGGGAGCTACGACTAGTGGACAGGTCACTGGAAGTAAGGACCAGCTCACGAAAACCGTCGGCTACGCACTAAAACGGATTCTCGATAACCAAATGGTAGGTACGGATGCCGGAGACACGCATGAGGTCCGATCGTCCCTCAAGTCACGCGGCAACCCTACCAAGGCAACAAATCCTCCGGGAAGAACTCCGGGCGCCCCTGTGGCTCTCACTGGGTGCTCATGGCATCCCTCGGGCCACACGCCACAACTGGGTCCAAAACTCACTCAGCCGGAGGTGAAACCGTCGACATAAAATGCGGCTCGGGAAGGGGGATTAACGCGGACACTGTCGCGCTATGGTCCCCTAGCGCGATCCCTTCTCCAAGAAGGCGCTAGCCGAAGCTAGCGCGTTCAACAAGAACGCGCTAGGGAAAGGTAGCACGTTCTTCAAGGATGCACTGCCTGCCCCAGGCATGACACAAACCGCCAACTGTTCGTCTTCCCAGACGAACGCGCTCGGACGATACGGCGCGTTCGTTAAGAACGCGCCACTGGACTATAGCGCGACAACGGGTCGAGCCCGGTTCGCGAACTACGGCCAGAAATCGTAAAACTACGCCCATCCACCCCCCTTGGTGAAGGGAAAACAGTGAGGAATCACCCCCAGATGTCCTAGCATGCATCTAGAACCCCGAATCAATCAAAAAACTCCAAAACGATGGATTCGGCGCTCAAAACCCCAAGCATGGAGATAACCCTCCCGGCATGAATCTAGCCCACCTCGGCCTCTCCACTGCCTAGAAATCACGGGGAATGCTGGAAAGAGGGCAAGGACCCGTCCCCCTACCTTAATGAAGCTCGAAATCCGCCGGGAAGTCGCCGATCTTCAAATCTAGCTCAACCACGAACTCCTCTCCCACGCACCAATGGGGGCACCGTCACGATCCTCTCGCCACCGCCGTCGTCACCGCGCCGTCGCCGTCGTCCGCCACCCGTCGCCGGAGGAGGAAGGGGCACCGCGAGGTCCAACGGGCAAGAAGGGGGGAAAGGTGACTGTTGCGCTCACGGGGGAGGAAAGAAGAAAGAAGAAAAAGAGAAGAAAAAGGCTATAAATAGAAAATCTGAAAAATGCCAAAAATATCAAAAAATAGAAAAATACACCTCCTCGATCGTCTCGACGCGCTGATCGCAACGGTACCACTCGCGGGCTGGTGAACGACCTGGTTCACCCGCTACAGGGTTCCGAAGGATCCACCGAAACCCACACGCGGAAATCGAAAAACACACACGGAAAAACCGCGGACACACTCCGGGCCTCCGAAACGACTCCGGATCGCGCCGATCCGAACACGAAAGATGTCCGAAACAAAATTTCGGACACAACAGGGTCGGACACCCCGAGAATCAAATTCGGGACCCACGAAGAAGGATCCGAAAGGTCCGGGACATCACAGCCCTCCCCCCTTAAACGATCTTCATCCTCGAAATTCAAGGACAAGGCACAAGAACGGGGAATAGTCTCACACGAATAAATACGGATACAACTCCCGCATCTCATCCTCGCATTCCCAAGACGCCTCGCCGCCAGAATGACGCTGCCAGACCACCTTAACCAGAGGAATAACCTTGTTCCGCAGGCGCTGCTCTCGCCGATCCTCAATGCGAACAAGAAACTCCGGAAGGGACAGATCTGGGGTCACCTCAGGTCAAACGGCATCCTCGAGAACATGAGAATCATCGGGCATATACTTCCGAAGCATCGACACGTGGAACACATCATGCACCGTGGAAAGCTCCGGAGGTAGCTGCAACCGATAAGCAACTTCCCCAACGCGCTCAACGATGGGAAAGGGGCCAATATAGCGCGGACTCAACTTCCCACGCTTACCGAAGCGTATCACGCCCTTCATGGGAGACACTCTCAAGAAAACTCGATCTCCGACAGCAAAGCTGAGAGGTCGCCTCCTCCGATCGGCATAACTCTTCTGCCGACTTTGAACTGCCAACATCTTCTGCCGAACGAGATGCACCACCTCAACACACTGCTACACCAAATCTGGCCCGGTCAAGGCACGCTCGCCCACCTCGAACCAATCAAGCGGAGTCCGACAGGGTCACCCATACAACGCCTCATAGGGAGCCATACCAATGCTCGAGTGATAGCTGTTGTTATAGGCAAACTCCACTAATGGCAGGTGGTGGGTCCAACTCCCCTGCCACTCCAAACAACACGCTCGCAGCATGTCCTCCAAAGTCTAGATGGTCCACTCAGATTGACCGTCCGACTGGGGATGATAGGCCGAGCTGAATGCTAACTCGGTGCCTAAAGCCTTCTGGAAGCTCCTCCAAAATCCATAAGTGAAACGGGGATCACGATATGATACAATGGAGATAGGAACTCCATGCAACGGAACAATCCGCTCTACGTACAGTCGAGCCAAACGCTGCACGCTCCAACTGACCTTGACCGGCAGCAACCGCGCCGTCTTCGTCAGTCTATCCACTAGCAACCAGATACTATCCTCCCCACTGGACGTCCTCGGCAATCCAACCATGAAATCAGTGGTCACGTGGTCCCACTTCCATGCAGGAATGTCTAAGGGCTGAAGTGTACCTCCTGGTCACTGGTGCTCAGCCTTCACCTGCTGACAGATCAAACACCTGGCCACAAATTCCGTCACATCTCTCTTCATGCCAGGCCACCAAAACTACCTCTTCAAGTTCTGGTACATCTTAGCTGACCCGGGGTGCACGGCATACCGACTCCCATGGGCCTCACGTAATACAGTACGCCGCACCTGCCCCTCGGCTGGCACATACAACCTACCTCTGAACCTCACAGCTCCATCCTCGCCAAACTCCACCTCAGCCATCAACAGGATACGAGGTAGCTCGAGGTCCGCTCGCTGAGCCTCCGCCACCTGTCGACGCATCGCAGGCGTGACAGTCAGACTCGTAAGGACAGCCGAACCTTGGTCCTGCGGGACCTTGAGCCTAAAAGTCATGGCCGGAACCTGCTCCCAGAGTCTCCACTTCCTCAACACCATCTGACTGACCGTTACCCTCCTACTCAGAGCATCAGCCACAACATTCACCTTGCCAGGCTGATAGGACAGAGTGAAATCATAATCCTTCATGTACTCCATCCACCTCCTCTGTCTGAGGTTAAGGTCCTTCTGCGTGAACACGTACCTCAAACTCTGATGGTCAGTGAAAAGCTCGAATCTCTCGCCGTACAAATAATGCCTCCAGATCTTCAGAGAGAAGATCACCGCCGCCAACTCAAGATCATGGGTAGGGTAGTTCACCTCATGTGGCTTCAACTGCCGCGACGCATACGCCACAACTCTCCCATGCTGCATCAACACAGCACCGATACCTACCCCGGAAGCATCTGTACACACCACGAAACCACCCGAGCCAGATGGCAACACCAAAATCGGAGCAGTGGTAAGCAATCTCTTCAGTTCCACAAAGCTCCGCTCACACTCCTCATCCCAGAAAAATGGCACATCCTTCCGCGTAAGTCTAGTCATTGGGGCTGCAATACGAGAAAAATCCTGGATAAACCTCCGATAATATCCTGCGAGCCCCAAGAAACTCCGAATCTCTGTGATAGAACTCGGCCTCGGCCACTGCACCACAGCCTCGACCTTGGCTGGGTCCACAGAAACACCATCACCAGAAATGACATGCCCCAGAAAGTGTACCTCTCGGAGCCAGAACTCGCACTTGCTGAGCTTTGCATACAACTGGTGATCGTGCAGGGTCTGCAACACCGCTCTCAAATGCTGCACATGCTCCTCAGCAGACCGCGAATACACAAGGATATCGTCCACAAATACGACCACGAACAGATCCAAGTACGGACGAAACACCCTATGCATCAGATCCATAAACGCTGCAGGGGCATTGGTAAGTCCAAACGGCATCACCAAGAACACATAATGCCCATATCTCGACCGAAACGCCGTCTTGTCCATGTCTGACTCTCGGATCTACAGCTGATAGTAGCCCGATCTCAAATCGATCCTCGAAAACACTCGGTCTGACTGAAGCTGATCGAACAAGTCATCAATCCGAGGCAACGGATACTTGTTCTTAACAGTCACCTGGTTCAACTGACGGTAGTCGATGCACAACCTCAAACTACCATCCTTCTTCTTCACAAACAACACCGGCGCACCCCACGGGGAATAACTAGGACGAATATACCCCTTGGCCAGCAACTCCAGCAAATGCGCCTTCAGCTCTCGCAACTCGGCAGGCGCCATCCGATAAGGGGCCTTCGACATAGGCGCCGTGCCCGGCACCACCTCAATCACGAAATCAATCTCTCGCTGCGGTGGCAACCCTGGTAGCTCCTTGGAAAAAACATCAGGAAACTCGCACACGACAGGTATGTCCTCCACCTCAGGACCCTGTCGCTCGACCAAAACCACGGATGCGAGAAAGCCCTAACAACCAGCATCAAGCAACCGACGCGCACGGATAGCCGAAATAAGCAAGCGGGAAGAGGAAGACCGAATACCTTGGAAATAGAAGGTGGGTCCATGAAGTTGTCGAAAGTAGACCTTCTTCGAGCTGCAATCCACCAAGGCATGATGAGCCTCGAGCCAATCCATGCCCAAAATCACATCAAAGTCCTGAAGTGGTAACGCGTAGAGTCTAGCCGGCAAGTTCCACCCTTCCACCCACACAGGTACCTTCTCGAAGCAGTACGGGGTGATCATGAAGTCACCGGTAGGCAACTCTACTGCCAAGTCACAGGACACCTCGGTCACTGGGTCCTCCAAGCTCTAAGCAAAATCTTCCGAGATGAACGAATGAGAAGCACCTGAATCGAACAAAACATGAGCCGCACAACCCAAAATCGAAAGAGTACCTTCCACCAAATGCGACGCCTCAGCCTCTGCCCTGGTCATGTGAGTCACTCTGCCTCGGGATCTCTGCCTCCCCACAGTAGCTGACCATGACAACTGAGGAAACTGTCCCTGCTGCTGGTACTATTGCGGCTGTGCTGACGACTGCTGGGGCCGAAACTGCTGCTGCTAAAACTCGTGCGGCTGGTGCGGTCTCTGCGGACAGTCACGTGCCATGTGCCCTGGCTGGTCGCACCTAAAGCAAATCACGGGCGCTGAACATGGCCTATCCGGATGAGAACCACCGCACCTAGGATAGACACCCCGCGAACCAGTCATCAAGCCCTGACGCTGAAAAGTCGCTGGCTGCTGAACACTGCCCATCGACTCCTGCTTCGATTCCTTACGATCCTGACGCCTCTTGCCAAATCCAGCTTCCTTAAGCAACTTCTTAAGCTTCGACTTGAAGGATGAACCTGGCGCAGGAGCCGCAGTCTGCGTCGCCACTGGTCCACCTGTTGAGAGCTGGACGGTACTTTGCTGTTGCATCCCTGCCGGCTGGCTGAAATCTGCCTGCACCTGACTAGCACTGCCCTGCCCTCGAACATTCTGTAAATCTCTCTCCAGCATAACGACCCAACTCGATAAACCTGGCACGGTACTGCATCACCAACATATCACCTGAGTCAGCTCCATGAACTCACGCAACCTCTGCGACCTGACAAAGGACGGACAGAAGGCACGCTCGAAAGTCGTGACGAACTCCTGCCACGTAATCTGCCGAAGAGGACGAGACTGGAACACTGAACCCCACTCCGACGTCCACCAAGTACAGGCCGGTCCCTGAAGATGATGAGTAGCCAACGCCACCTGCTCCTCCTCAGGACACTCCATCGCACTGAAAATCCGCCGAACATCATCCAGCCACTCTCTGGCCACCTCAGGATCTGGCTGCCCACTGAAAGAAGGAGGCTGGAACATCAAAAACTCCTTCAGCACACGACCGTGACCACCACGAGCCCGGTCCTCACCAGCATCGCCACCCTGCTGCTGATGATCTCCCTGCTGCTGACCTCCCTGCTGCCGCTGAAACACATACTCAAACATGCCTCGGAAGAAATCGTCCATCCCCGGAGCCCTCGCATCTCCAGCTACACCCTCGGAAATTGAAGCCCTGCTCTGCTCCTACGGACCACCACTAGACTCTCCCTGCTGGGCACGAGCCCTCCTCCGTGGCGCCATAACACACCTGGCATCAACGAAAAGCAATCGGAAATCAATAAAATACACGACCCTAAGCCAGTCGCCGACTGTACAGGACATTCATGGACCTTCTGGACCACTGCAATTCGTTCCAAGTTCCGATGCACCTCCATAACCTACGCTCTGATACCAGCTGTGACGACCCGAGGATCCGAGTACCGGAAAGGAACCGGCGCGTCTCGAATCTCGGCCCGCCAACTCACGAGCCCGAAGACTCGGAAGGGTAGAAAGGAGTGGTGTGGGGGTACAAGAGAAGCTGCAACGACCACAGAGATAGCACAATAATTTATAATGAAATGCACAGAATAATATAAATAAATAAACTACTACATGGTCCACGGTGTCTCATGTCCAAAAGAAAGTACAGTCAACAGGAAAGAAAGTACAACTACACGGGGCATCCCCCGGAGTACAACTACACGGGGCATCCCCCGGCTCTGGCAGACTGGCGACTAACCCTGGCTAGAAGAACCACGCTAAAACTCAGCCGCGCCTCTGGAAGACCCCGCCTCACCTGAAAAGCAGGGGTGAGCCTCATTTCATTGGCCCAGTAGGGATCCCGCGAATCCCCACCTCACACGAGAAACGAGAAAGCAGAAGGTAACCCTACCTAACAAGAGCACGATAAAGCCAACAAGCTAAAGTAAATAAACGAAAAATCCGTCTACTCTAACAGCACCGTACTGCAGAACCTCGGTCTAACAAAACACGAGTCCACGCCTGCCAGTGAACAGGAGCACTACCCACTAGAAGAACGACCGGAAGCGTCCCCTGACGTCTTGCACCGCGTCACAAGTGTCTAGCTACTACGCACCGGGCGTGAGACTCAGACACGCAACAAGTACCACAACAAGGACTAGCTGGGGTCACGCTCGTCAGCGCGTGTCCTAAGCCCCCAACTAAGTGTGCACACACAGACCATCTGCTCTAGGTCGGGTCCTCTAGCTGGTTTTCCCCCCCACCGGACTCTGGTGGCAAAGGCAAGGGGCCCTATGGAAACCAGCCTAAAAACCGCGTCACACTGGGTCTCGCTCTCCACCACTCCCAGGTGGGTCCACACACGCGTGCGCAGGGAGCTACGACTAGTGGACAGGTCACTGGAAGTAAGGACCAGCTCACAGAAACCGTCGGCTACACACTAACACGGATTCTCGATAACCAAACAGTAGGTACGGATGCCGGAGACACGCATGAGGTCCGATCGTCCCTCAAGTCACGCGGCAACCCTACCAAGGCCACAAATCCTCCGGGAAGAACCCCGGGCGCCCCTGTGGCTCTCACTGGGTGCTCATGGCATCCCTCGGGCCACACGCCACAACCGGGGTCCAAAACTCACCCAACCGGAGATGAAACTGTCGACATAAAATGTGGCTCGGGAAGGGGGATTAACGCGCTAGGGACCCAGAGCACGACACTGTCGCGCTATGGTCCCCTAGCGCGATCCCTGAAGAACGCGCTAGCAGAAGCTAGCGCATTCTCCAAGAAGGCGCTAGCCGAAGCTAGCACGTTCAATAAGAACGCGCTAGGGAAAGGTAGCGCGTTCTTCAAGGACGTGCTGCCTGCCCCAGGCGTGACACGAACCGCCAACTGTTCGTCTTCCCGGACGAACGCGCTCGGACGATACGGCACGTTCATTAAGAACGCGCCACTGGACTATAGCGCGACAACGGGCCGAGCCCGGTTCGCGAACTACGACCGGAAATCGCAAAACCACACCATCCACCCCCCTTGGTGAAGGGAAAACAGTGAGGAATCACCCCCAGATGTCCTAGCATGCATCTAGAACCCCGAATCAATCAAAAAACTCCAAAACGATGGATTCGGCGCTCAAAACCCCAAGCATGGAGATAACCCTCCCGGCATGAATCGAGCCCACCTCGGCCTCTCCACAGCCTAGAAATCACGGGGAATGCTGGAAAGAGGGCAAGGACCCGTCCCCCTACCTTAATGAAGCTCGAAATCCGCCGGGAAGTTGTCGATCTTCAAATCTAGCTCAACCACGAACTCCTCTCTCACACACTAATGGGGGCACCGTCACGATCCTCTCGCCACCGCCGTCGTCACCGCGCCGTCGCCGTCGTCCACCACCCGTCTCCGGAGGAGGAAGGGGCACCGCGAGGTCCAACGGGCAAGAAGGGGGGAAAGGTGACTGTTGCGCTCACGGGGGAGGAAAGAAGAAAGAAGAAAAAGAGAAGAAAAAGAAAAGAAAAAGGCTATAAATAGAAAATCCGAAAAATGCCAAAAATACCAAAAAATAGAAAAATACACCTCCTCAATCGTCTCGATGCGCTGATCACAACGGTACCACTCGCGGGCTGGTGAACGACCCGGTTCACCCGCTACAGGGTTCCGAAGGATCCGCCGAAACCCACACTCGAAAATCGAAAAACACACACGGAAAAACCGCGGACACACTCCAGGCCTCCGAAACGACTCCGGATCGCGCCGATCCAAACACGAAAGATGTTCAAAACGAAATTTTGGACAGAACAGGGTCAGACACCCCGAGAACCAAATTCGGGACCCACAAAGAAGGATCCGAAAGGTCCGGGACATCACACTTCTCCTCCCATTGCGAGTGAGCCCACCCCTGTGCGTCCCACAGCCTCGAGAGTACCGTGCGAGCACATTGAGAGGATACTGGATGAGCAGGTGACCACTACACGGAGCAGAGTGTACCAGCGCTACCTTGTCCGCTGGCGGGATCGTCCACCTTCTGATGATTCCTGGATCAGCCGGGAAGATCTCCAACACCTCGATCTAGATCTACTGGAGCACTACCACAACAGTGTCCCCCCTTACTCGACGGGGTTGAGTTCCAGCCGCCCCGGGAGGGTTGGTGGGGACACCGAGCCCACTGTCGAGCCCACTACTCGGAGCCGACGCCGCAGTACCCCGACACCGAGCTTGTGGCTCGGAGACTCGCTCGAAGACTCGGCATACTGAGTAGATATACTTGTGTGTATTTATATATCTTTGAGTATTGAGTATTTGTACGTATGTAAAATACATGTTTTACTACATGTATTTACTTTTGTTTTATTAGGTAAGGCTGGTCAAAAGTTATTTGTATTTTAATTTTGTTAAACCCACAAAGTCATTAGTGGGTTGGTGGGTTTGTCTTGTTAGTCTAGGGTATAAATATAATAGATGAAAGTGTGAAGGTATGAGTGTAATGGGCTTTCCCTATATAAAGAGGGCTTACGAAGGATTGTGATATGATGAATAGAATGAAAGCTTTGGTTTGTACGTGAGAGAGCTTCCCCTCTTTCATTTCCTTCCCTCTTTCTCCTCGTGAGTTTGAGTGTCACCCGGTGTGAGACCGTCCGACGTGAGGCCGAGTTGCGCGAGGTAGCAACCTATACGTTCCCGTCATGCTCGCGTCCCGGAGTTACCGTCGATCCATTTCCACGTCGCCGCCGCGTCACATAGACGTGACATCACACCCTCTCGTAGAGAAAATGAGACTATCCTATCCCTCTCATAGGTGCGTTAAATGTGTGAAGTTCTCTCATAAACACATCCTAGAAATCCCTATTAATCCCCTTCCTCTCTCATGATTACAATCTCAGCGGAAAAATCTCAAAATAAAATCAAATCAAGATTTTATCATTTTATAGGTGAACTCCGGCTCGTCACCCACAACGCGGAGCTAGCGTGCAAGGCTTGCGATACCCTACTGGCCAACCAAAACTATGGGCGAAGCCACCGTTTGCGACACCCGTCGAGGACAACATAAACCTCCCCCTTTGGCCTTCCTTCGCATGGCAATTAGCCGTAGCAGCAGCCCGACACCCAGTTCAACTAATAGCTGCTAGCTAGGTTTGTGCAGTAGGTGGGAGATCAGAGCTGTCAACAGTCTCTCGTCGACAATGCTCTCTTCGACAGTGCGAGCTGGAGGGTAGTGGAGAGTTGGACACCATCAGTGTTGTCTTCTATAATCCCTTCGGACATCTCTCCAGCTCTTGTTGATGTGTTGTTCGTTCCTCACATAGATTAATTGTTGTGTGCAATTTTCTCTTGCATATGCTGTAACTCCGCAAGAAATTATAATGTTGTGCTGCTTGGTCAATCTTTGAACTTCTCATTTATCTTCCACAAGTCTGATTTTGCTTGTTTACGTTGACTAAATGTCTAAGGGAAGAAAAAACACAGGTCAGAAATTGAGAGAGATGTTGATTGCCTGATTTGCCAATACTAAATGTACATGATTTGCACAACAAATATATGTAGATGACGGGATCGCACCAACGGAGAGGGAAGGAAAAGAGGAACGAGGAAAACGCAAAGACTGATTGTTGGGTAAAAGGGGGGTACAACCTAAAGAAACACTCTGTTGCATCCCCTAGTTCGTGTTTGGTTTCAATGATATCAAAACGATTATGTTTGTGTATGTATGTGGTTCATTGAGCAACATATGTTATATCTTGATTTGATGGGTTGAACGATGGAGTTACACTGATGTTTAAGGAACTAACGTTATATTTATGCTGGTTTGCAAGAATACAACTTCATGGCTCATACTTGGAGTTAACTGGAGTCCATCAACGAAAAAGGGAGTTAACTCTGTTCAGATTTGAAAGTTATATGAATGATTTGTCTTTAAGGATCTCATGCATTGAATATTTAGATTTGTAGGATAAAAGTCCATGATTCATGTTTAGAACTCAAAGGATTGCATCAATGAAGATCTTATTGAAAAAGGGAGTTTAACTCTGTTCATGTTTGAAAGTTATATGAATGATTTGTATTTAAGAATCTCATGCCTTGAATATTTTGATTTGCAGGATCAAAATCCATGATTCATGTTTGGAACTCAAAGGAGTGCATCAATGAAGATCTTATTGAAAAAGGGAGTTGACTCACTCATTGCTTTGCGTTGACTCTTCTATATTTCATGTATATCATCAAACAGCTTTTCACAGTCTTGGTTGGGAATCTTCATGCATTTCCTACATGAGGTTTGATGGTCATACATGTTATTCAAATGCATAGGATATGTTGTTAACTTTTGGTTGAGACGTCTTGGAGGATCCCCTATTTATATCAATGCTTCCCGTGAGTTTTTAATCAATAAGAATGCCATTTGAATGAATGTGGTTCTATGATATTATGTATGCTTTGCATTGGCATGATTGTTAACACTTGTGTAATGAAGCATCTTGATGTTGAAGATTTGGTTGATTCAAGAATGTGATTGAATGGTTAAGCTTCCATGTTATTATATTTGATTGAATGATAGATTCATGCTTATCATTACAAAACTTTGTCATTTGGTCAAATATATTTTTGCTAAGTGATTTGAGAAGCAAAACGCATGTTTGAATAGGTTCAATGATATATTTCATTGTGAACATGTTCATAGTGTTAATGCATAACTCATATATTTTGATTCTCAACTAACCTCTTGGTTTATCATGTTTTTCAGGATGCAAAATCATTGTTGATCTTCATGGGATTATGGTAACATTTAATCAATTGTTTCCCTTTGGTTTGATGGTAGTTTTAGTTATTTTTTAAACTTAAACTATCTTACAATCTTCATCATTTTCAATCCAACCATTGGATCTCCCCTCTAAAAATTTTATGTTGTAGCTCTGGGAGTCCTCTTTCCAACGCCTTCAGTCTCGCTTCGATCGGAGTTTGGAGCTAGGAGAATTAATTCCTGCCGCCGAAGCGCGCAGAGCTATTTTTGTGTACCCTGCCTGAAAGGGTCGACCCTTGGGGTCGACCCGCACTGAAAAGGTCGACCCATGGGGTCGACCCCTTTTAACCTGGCTCTTTTTTTGGCCCCGGCAGCAACTTAGTTGCCAAGGGTCGACCCCAGGGGTCGACCCCCACTGAAAGGGTCGACCCCAAGGGTCGACCCCTGTAACAGAGGGCCTCTTTTTGTGTATTCCAGCAACCTGGTTGCCGAGGGTCGACCCCAAGGGTCGACCCCTTCCGGACGGGACTTACAAAAGTATTTTAAACTTATTGAAAACCCTATTAAACCATTCTAAAATATCCCCTAATGGTTCCTAATCATGTTAGGGTGTCTTAAACTCATTTTAGAAGGGGTATATGGGTCTTTTGGTCTGTCTCCTATATATATCAATGTATTGCTCCGAATTTCAGTAGTGATGAACCCTAATGCTCATTTGCTCTCTCGTATAGGTGAAGAAAAGGGGGAAAACGTGGGGAGCTCTTGCAAGGAAGAAACCATCTACTTCCGTGAAGATTTGGAGCTCGTGGAAGAAGAAGAAAAGGTGCGGATCAAAGAGAGGATCAAGAGGACGCAAGAAACGTCTTCATCCGGCTTCTCTCCAACTCGTGGTTCAAGGAACATCATCAACCGGCCTTGAAGAACAAAGGGGGATCACTTCTATGTCTTCTATCAGTTATTTGTGATATGTTCTATGATCTATATTTTGGGTTTGAGCATGCTTGAATATCTATGTTTATTTTCTGAACAATAGAGATATTTGTGTGTGTGACCGTTTGTGTATAGGGTCGTGTTTGATCGCCTACGTGCGATCGTGTTTGTGTTATTGTGATCCGGTCGTCGGATCGTGTGTGTGTTGTGATCCGGTCGTCGGATCGTGTGTATGTTTGTGATCCGGTCATCGGATCGTGTGGGAGACTTCGTCTCCGTATCCGTGTGTGTTTGGAGCGTCGTCTCCGTGTTGGGGATTTTTCCCCGAGTGAAGTCTCACCGGTGTAGATTCTAAGAAATCCACTTAGAACAATTTAAAAAAAATAAAAGAATTAGAAGAATGGGAAAAGAGGGAGAAACGGGGAGCATGAGAGGATGCTAAGGGGAATGTGATCGCCAGAGACGCGAGGGCCTCAAAGGATATAACAAATAATCAATGGAGGGATCGCGATATAAATACCTTAAATGCGGGGGAGATTGTGAGTGCACCTTCTCTTTCTATCGGCCGGCCGATAAAGAGAGTTTTCCTTGATTGATTACCCTTGCAAAATTAACAAACACCAATAAACAAACATGGATTAGAAACCAAGATGTGTAGCATCAAATCCAAATGTAAATATGGACATAGAAAGCATGGATATGAACACACCTTATTGGTGTTTGGCCTTTAAAACCCCTATGCAAAAGGGTAGGTAAAAGATGATGTATGATGAAGAATAGAGGGAGATGTGCAAGTGTTGCACTATGGAGATGTGCTAGAGTGCACAACATGGGAAGATCTCAATATGAGATAAAAGAGATAAAAGAAAAAATGATATGATGCATGCAATTAACTAAAGTAAAAATAAGAGATAGGAGGGTGAAAGCTTAGTGGTTTTCTTCAATTTGGCTTCAAGCTAGGATGAAGATCTACAATGGAGGAAGAAGATGATGTAGAACTCCATGGATGTAGAGGCTTCAAATCTTCAATAGAGGAAGAAGAACTCTATGGATGAAGCTTTTAGGTGCATGGGAGTCTTCCTCCTTGAGCCTTTGGTTCGACAGCACCTCCTCTTAAATTGATCTTTTTTTTTTCACAAAGGAGAGAGAGATTCTATTTATAGGGTTGAAATTCGGAATTAATTCCAAGGGAAATTAGGAAAACATGTTTTAGTGTGATTTGGAATGAGATAAACATTAGGCAAGTGTCCCTTCAACATTGGAAAGTCATAGGAACCCTTTCCCAAGTGAAAAAGGAGGTTAAATGAGGAAAGGAAGGGAAATTCAGAATTAATTCTAAGAGATAATAAGAAAGCATGTTTTAGTTGGATTTGGAAGAGATAAACCTTAGGCAAGTGTCCCTTCAACATTGGAAAGTCATAGGAACCCTTTCCCAAGTGGAAAAGGAGGTTAAATGAGGAAAGAAAGGGAAAAATAAGGGAAATTCGGAATTAATTCCATAAAAAATAAGAAAACTTAGTTTTGGTAGGATGGAAAGGGGGATCCTTCCTCCAAGTGTCCTTTCAATATTAGGAAGTCATAGGAACCCTCTCCCAAGTGAAAAAGGAGTGTAAGTGAGAAGGGAAGGGGTGCTGCTGGAGTTCGGAATTGAACAAGAATTGACGACCTTGGTCAAGGCGTTAATTGAAATCACGACTGGGACAAAGGCGTTAATTCACGGATTTAATTTTAGCAATAAAACTTTCTGTATTTAAAAATGATGAAGAGACGCCTGAGGGAGAGGCGTTATTTAAAAACACGACCCAAGGAGGGTCGTTAATTCTTATTTTTTCTGTTTTGGAAATCAGAAAATTCCAGAAACTGACGCCTTTGCCTCTAGTCGTCCTTTCTTCAAAACGCGCCTCAGACCAGGCCGTTAATTAAAACACGCCCCACTTCAAGTCGTGAAATCCAAAAAATAGAGAAAACTGTCCAAAAAATCCAGAAAAATAGGGAAAAATAAGAAGAGGGAAAAAAAGGGAGAAATCCAAGAAAATTGTGGAAAATAACTCAAACAAAGTTAATTGGAGGGTCAAATTGGGGCATTACAAGGTAATACGAGATGCACTCACAGTAACGTCAATTTTGGCGTGTCTACAGCTGCCCCGCCTTGGCGTCTGCTTTGCAAGGGAGCAGAGCAAACTGAAAAGTAGATGCCAAGGTGTGATGAGACACGCAATCAACATCACTTGATGAGAATGAAATCAAAAGCTCGAGATGAAGCAATCCCGGGAAATTCAATGAAATCAACGATGTTTGGATAAGAAGAGGAGTGTGCACGCGGGCACGAAGGAGAATGATCAACTTCCAGCGCGGTGGAAGTACCCCAGGTCACAAACCTGTAGGTTTCACCATTGGGGAGCGGTTACCAGCCAATGTGGACGTGCTGCAGCCAAGGTGGATCAAAGTAAAAGGATTGAGATAAGATGATAGAAATCCAAACAAGGAGCTTTCGAGAAAATGACCCAAAACAGTGACAAAACGAACTGAGGATTCCATCAGCAATGAATATCTCATATCTGGAAAGATTAAGATCAATTTGACTCTCCAAATCAGCTTATCAGAATGATTTTCCAAAAATTGTTTCAAACTCCTATATGAATGCATGCTGGGTTTAAAAGAAAAATTTAAAACAAATGAAAATATAAGATAATCAAGGATAATATTGTTAAACTGCCAAGACTGGGTCAAGAAACCCATTCTGCGAGCCGATACTAAGCCGAAGCCCGTTTATCCACGCATCAACTCATAAAAGGGAACCATCGTCCCCAATCTTGGACGGCTCAACGGCCTATCCGTGTGACTAAGACTCCTCTGGAATCATCATTATTTTTGATGAAGGGGAACTCAAATCTCAGATTTACCAAAGTCACAAGGTCCTTGATATAATCTAGTAGCGTATGTAACATATAGTAGAATGCATACAGGGGGGATGGTGATAGCAATGAGCATGGGGGAACTGAGAAATGAGGTGCAAGCACCGTGGGGCTTGGATGATGATGCCCAGTCGGTGGGACCAAGAGCTTCTTCCTGCGCTCAAAGATTCATCAGCAAAGATATAAAAGATAACAAGCAATGAATAAAGCATTTAAGCATAGCAAACATAGCATGAATCAAAGCATCAATAGCAGGTATGTATCATATTCAAGAATAACATAGATAGCATCATTAAAGCATAGATAGCATAGCATCATTGTTTGTCGTTTGTCATGAGGATGACAACTTGGCTAATCAAGATTTGGAGTTGAATGATCAAGATCTGATAATGCCCATCGGCGGAGTGATCAGTAAGATTTGATAAAAAAGATTTGGAGATGAATAATCGGAGTAATGCGTAGCAAATTATGAAGATGTGATCAATTGTGAACATGGGAAGAATCAAAAGGTAGATGGCAATGAATGGAGAGGACTCATCCCGTGCTCTTGGTCCTTGCAAAGTTGTCGTTCCTGCAAAAGCACCATCAGAAAAATACAATGCAATTTTTTAGATTTTGAAATATACAAATTTTTATGAGTTTTAAAAATATTTAAATTTTTATGTGAATATTGAAAAATATTTAAATTTTTATTATGAATTTTGAAATTATTCAATTTTTGTTGGATTTTGATCAGGAAATATTCAATTTTTTTTGGATTTTGGCTTAGAAAATATTCAATTTTTTTGGATTTTGACTTAGGAAATATTCAAGTTTTTTTTTGTTTTATTTTTTTTTTGATTTTTTTTTGGTTTAGACATTGTTAATGCAGCATTAAAGGGTGTTTTTGAACCACTGGCTAGGGGTCCTTGTTCCTTCCCCTTTCGCTAAAATTACCCAAAGCCGAGCGTGCATTGAAGGGTGGCGCCCTATAACTGACTGCCCTTGATTAACGGTGCTCCTACCAAGGCCATACCCGAGAAACATTCGGTCTTAGAGGGAGAAGAGAAGAATAATTGAGGATAAGCTTTATGCAGGATGGGAGATGTCGGGACTTGAATTCCTTCCAAGGTGTTTCCCCTCAAAGAGGTAGTCTGTTGTGCCGGGGCTTTGTGCCTTTTGATTTTTAGACCCTTGACATGCATACGACCAAGGTTTTCCCTGCGGGGACTTTGCCACTCTTGTCATGCCATAATTCATACTTTTGCATTTATTGAAATCTTGACTTGATTTTCATAATAGCCCTTTTGGCGAGATGTATATCATAAAATTTGTATTGATTTTAGGTCAAGACTGCCCCTATTTGAGACTCCTCTCGTATTGGGGAGTACCGAGGTTGGTCATCTCATCCGTCAACCTCTTGCCCCTGCACGCAACCGAGTAAAGAAGAGAAAAAGACTTTCAGGAATTCTCATGGCATGGCCAAAGTAGCAACCGTGTTTTAACCAAAGGAGCCGGCTAAAGGGCGCCGTGAAGTGTGTGCGGTGCCCAGCTAAGGGTTGCTCTTAACAAGCGGGGAGAGAATGTTGAATTCCCAGCGTGGGGTTTTTATTACCAAAGGTGCTGCAAAAGCAAGCCTAAAGACTGTTTTGAGAATGATTTAGTAAAGATAAAGATCGACCTAGGATAAAGGTCTTAACACCACTCTTAATCTTGTTAAGAAGCACTTTATTTTAAAAATCATGCGTGAAGTAGTGAGATAATGATATCATGAAATGAGTACTTACGCCAATATGTTACCTTGCGACCTTTGTAGAAGCAGCTGTCAGAGGCGAGGTTGATCATCGTGGGATAGTCCTCTTTGGCAGTCAAAAGGATTGGAAGCAAAGGGTTTGAAAGTGGCTTAACAAGAAGGAGTGGTGCCAAGACCAGACTCAGACGAATAAGGAAAAAAAAGGAAGAGAGGCGAGGGCTAGAACTCCCTCACTAAGGTGTGGAGACCCTGATCACATGTAAGGTCTACAGAAGAAGCGGAGAATTAGAAGGAGGAGTGAGGACTAAAGCCTCGAAAGCAGTGAGAGAATGGGCAGATGCCCAAGGCAGTGGATGTGGAAGAAGTTGGGTCGGACCCAGGATTAGGGGGAATCAGAAGAAGAAATTGATAGATGGAAAGAGGCGGATCTGGAGGGTCTGGGAGTAAAGGAGGAGAATCATGATAGGAGGAATCATCCGGAGGCTCCAGAGGGATAAGATATCGAAGGACGCGGTGCCCAGGGAAGAAATAGGGAAAAAGATGATGGAAAAGGAGGAAGAAAATGAAGGATGTGATGTCCCGGAGGAGCAGAAAGATGAATCGGAAGAAAGATGGAGGGTCCGGAGGTTCCGGGGGAATGGCATCAGAAGGGTCGGAATGCCCCGAAAGAAGATAGAGAAAATAAGATGGAGAATCCGGAGGTTCCGGAGGAGGAAGATAGAAAAGGGCGCGATGCCCTGGGAGGAAGGAAAGAGAGTCCGGCAGTTCTAGAGGGGGAAGGTACCATGGGACGTGATGCCCAAGGAGAAGAGAAAGATCCGGAGGTTCCGGAGGAAGAAGACGGAAAGGGGCGTGATGCCCAAGGGATAAAGAGAGGGGTGAAAGATCCGGAGGTTCCGGAGGAAGAAGATAGAAAAGGGCGCGATGCCCTGGGAGAATCAGTAAGAAGCCCATAAGATCCGGACTTGAGGGTGTGTAGGGGCGCGATGCCCAAAGAGCAGGATCCGGAGGTTCTGGAGGAAGCAAATACCGAGGGACACGATGCCCAAGGAGGACGGGAGAGAAATCCGGGGAGTGCGGATGCAATAGTTGGAAAGGGGCGCGATGCCCTGAGGGAAGATTGGAGGGGGCACAATGCCCGGTGAGTGTAAGAGGACCTGGAGATCCCGAAGATAGAGGCGGAAGATATAGGAAACGTGGGGGATCCGGAGATTTCGGAAGGCGGGGAAGATACGGGTTTTGAAACCCGGGAAAGAAGAAGTGTAAATGCATGTGGATGCAATAGAATGGATGTGATGAATGCATGGATGCAACAGAATGCATGAGATGCAAAGAATATGACAAACATGAAGGGCGAGAAGATGAGATCCTCCTCTTTACCCTTGGAGTGGCCCATGAAGAAAATGTGACAGACAAGAATGTGGATGGAGTTGAATAGAAGGTGGATAAAATAGTGGAAGGCCCTTTAGCACCAAGATAACCGCCCCTCCATGGCAGTGAAAGTGTATAGCCAATTGGCCCAATGGATGAAGCTTCAATGGTAAGTGACAACTCCCTTGAAGAGTGAAAAGTAATAGTGTGAGAGAGTTGAACAGTTGGGATAGGAAGCATTGTATTGCCCAGGGGTTGTGGCGTATATGGAGCGTTGAATAGAATATGCATTCGCCCCTTGTATGGAAGAAAAGGTTCAAGATTTGAAAGTTGGAACAAGGGGTGCCCTTCCCAGCCTTTGGGCACAAGCCTACATGGCATCAAAGCTTGACATTATCTCTTAGTGAGCAGTGGCGGCGACTTGGCCTCTTCGACCATGCTTGGCACAACAACCCGGATTGGCATCCGGCAAATAAACTCTTGCATCTTGAATAGCTCGGCCGTAGCCAAATCCTTCTTTCCCAGCTCTTGATCATCTTCGGTACAAGTACTTGCAGAAGCACTCCCATTCCGAGTAGTAAAGGGGTGCGAAGCGGAGGTGGAAGGTTCCATGGATGGTGGAGGTATAACGGAAGGTGTTGGAGACAGGGTGAGTGAAAGCGAAGGTTTGAACATGTCGAGCTTCTCCCTTTGCTTGGAGGCAGTCGGGGTTGGCTCGAGTGCAAAAAGGGGTGGACCTTGCTCAGGACTAGCCACAGGTAAGGGTGAAGGGTTAAGTAGTGGAATAGGAGTGGCTAGGTCACGGGTTAAAGGTATAATAGAGGACGGCTGAGGTGGCGAACAAAGAGGAGGTGTAATGGAAGGCTTGGCGGAAGCCGGCGTAGTGGAGGGTGATGGAGGCTCGGCGGAGGCCGATGGGATGGAGACTATTGGTGTGGTTACGGGAGGTGTGAGCGAAGAAGGTTTAGTGCGTTGAGAATGCCAGATGGGGCGAGCGGTGTTAGGGATAGAATGTGACTCATGGTGTGGCGGTGTGGGTGATTGGAATGTCGACCCATCATCGTAACACCAAGAGGTCTCATAAATGGGGGTTGGATCGGGGACTGTGGCTTCGTCCTAAGCAAGGGGTTCATCAAGTGGTAATGGAGGGAGAGGGAAGCGAAGGAAACTCGGAAGGGGTGCTTCTTGAGGAGCTTCATCGTATACCGCCTCAAATTCTTCAATCGTCGGTTCTTCATCAGCTAGTTCAAGTGGACACCATAGTGGAGGCATGTATGTGGGTGGTGGAATGTAATGGTATTGTGTACGTGGAGGTGGAGGGCCATATGTGTGAATTGGGTGAATGGGTGGAGGATGGATGGCGTCCACTTGAACGTTGAAACCCGCTGGCTCTTGCTTGCTCGCACTGTCGATGCCGTAGTCATCTCTCCTATCCTTCCAATCTTTCTCCATCTTTGTAATGTCATTCAAAGCGGCGTGGAGGGAATTGACTGGGGTAGAAGGAACAGGCCGTGGGCTCGTAACCCTTTTTAATTGTTACTCCAACAAAGTGACTTTGCCGAGAAGGGTTCGTTGGAGAGGTGTGACTTGAGCAACAGAGGGTTGGCAGGGCCTTGAAGGAGGGGCCGCATAAAGAGGCCGTGGAATGGGATTGGGATGACCCATAGAAGAACCCGGATGGGCCGGATTGCAAGGAATAAATGGGCCTTGGGGCCGTGGTGGAGGAGGAATAGAAGGAGGCGGGTATTGGATCACCCGAGGAGAAGGAGATGGGTGATGGGCTGCCCGAGTAGGAATGTGAATAGAAGAGGGAAGTGGGTGATGGGCCACCCGAGTAGGATTGGAAGGAGGATGAGATGAATGAGATGCACCCTCAACAGCGGCCTTAAGGGCTTGAATTTGTTGAGGGGTGAGATGATCTAATGCATGTAATATTTGGGAGACCTTCTCATCGTTAGGAGGAGACGGTCCCGTGGGAGTAGTGGCTCGCGATTGGATTGAAGGGCCACGAGATCGGACATTGCCCATGGGTCGGGCAACACCATAAGAATGAGGGCGTGGTCCTTTGAAAATATGGTGAGAATGATGTTGAACATGTTGAGACTGAGGATTACAAGATGTGCTAGGTTGTGCATCCTCATTAATGCATTTAAGATTAAACATGTTACTTTGTCTATCAAGGTAAGCCATTATACAATCAAAGTTTAAGCAAAATAATTTGCAAAGAAGCACACAAGTTGGAATGGTTACCCTTGATTTCTTTTGTTTGATCCTTGGTGAATTAAAGATTTTATGCAAATTGATATAATCACTCAAGGGGTGAACCTAGTTTCAAATGTGGTTTAACTCCGGTGCCAACTAGGAACACTCTCTCACCACGTATAGGCCAACTAAACTCGGCACTTCAAGGGTACAACCTGCCTGGCGTCCGTGAGGGAATCCACGGGTGCGGGGACTTACGGAGGCTTGGTTTAGGAATTTCCGGTCCAAAGAGACGGAATGCTCAATGGAGGGTCCTTCCTTCACCAAGAGGGGGTGTGGATCCTAACAATATGAGAAGGTCTCTCAACCAAAAGCAAATGATGAATGCAGAATCATATATGCAACAGATGGATGTAATAAACAGATGAATGTAAGCAGAAGAGCAACCGATCAGTCACTGCGACACACAGGAAAGAGACGCCCTGGAGTGCGGCGTCAATTCTGTAAAAGGCGCCTCTACCAGGGGCGCTTAATAAACAAGAGGCGCCCAGAATGTTGGGCGTCAATTCTGCACGGGACAAAAGGAACACCCTGGCAGAAGACGTTAAATAGGAAAACACGCCCTGAGTGAAGGCGTTACTCACTAGAAACACGCCTCTGAAAGGGGCGCCAATTCTCCTGTCCCCAGAAACAGAGTTAAATACCAATATGAAAGGAGACAAAGACACTCACAATCACAATAAAATCGTGGCAATCGACCACCAAAAGGAATATAGCATGCTCATCATCATTTTTTTTAAATATATAAATGGAATTTCTAAAAATATATCAAACCAACCAATCACTTAAGGGAGTGTGCTACGTGGAGCACAAAAGGAGATGCACCGTGGGTGCAAAAGGGAGATGGCACACGTGGGTGCCCAAGGGAAAGGGTAATCAAAAGAAAAACAAAAGGTGTCCCACCGTGATCGCTAATTTGTAGATTCTAAGAAATCCACTTAGAACAATTAAAAAAAAATAAAAGAATTAGAAGAATGAGAAAAGAGGGAGAAACGGGGAGCATGAGAGGATGCTAAGGGGAATGTGATCACCAGAGACGCGAGGGCCTCAAAGGATATAACAAATAATCAATGGAGGGATCGCGATATAAATACCTTAAATGCGGGGGAGATTGTGAGTGCACCTTCTCTTTCTATCGGCCGGCCGATGAAGAGAGTTTTCCTTGATTGATTACCCTTGCAAAATTAACAAACACCAATAAACAAACATGGATTAGAAACCAAGATGTATATCATCAAATCCAAATGTAAATATGGACATAGAAAGCATGGATATGAACACACCTTATTGGTGTTTGGCCTTTAAAACCCCTATGCAAAAGGGTAAATAAAAGATGATATATGATGAAGAATAGAGGGAGATGTGCAAGTGTTGCACTAAGGGAGATGTGCTAGAGTGCACAACATGGGAAGATCTCAATATTGAGATAAAAAGAGATAAAAGAAAAATATGATATGATGCATGCAATTAACTAAAGCAAAAAAAAGAGATAGGAGGGTGAAAGCTTAGTGGTTTTCTTCAATTTGGCTTCAAGCTAGGATGAAGATCTTCAATGGAGGAAGAAGATGATGTAGAACTCCATGGATGTAGAGGCTTTAAATCTTCAATAGAGGAAGAAGAACTCTATGGATGAAGCTTTTAGGTGCATGGGAGTCTTCCTCCTTGAGCCTTTGGTCTGGCAACACCTCCTCTTGAATTGATCTTTTTTTTTTGACAAGGGAGAGACAGATTCTATTTATAGGGTTGAAATTCGGAATTAATTCCAAGAGAAATTAGGAAAACATGTTTTAGTGGGATTTGGAATGAGATAAACATTAGGCAAGTGTCCCTTCAACATTGGAAAGTCATAGGAACCCTTTCCCAAGTGAAAAAGGAGGTTAAATGAGGAAAGGAAGGGAAATTCGGAATTAATTCTAAGAGAAAATAAGAAAACATGTTTTAGTTAGATTTGGAAGAGATAAACCTTAGGCAAGTGTCCCTTCAACATTGGAAAGTCATAGGAACCCTTTCCCAAGTGGAAAAGGAGGTTAAATGAGGAAAGGAAGAGAAATTCGGAATTAATTCCAAGAGAAAATAAGAAAACATGTTTTAGTTGGATTTGGAAGAGATAAACCTTAGGCAAGTGTCCCTTCAACCTTGGAAAGTCATAGGAACCCTTTCCCAAGTGGAAAAGGAGGTTAAATGAGGAAGGGAAGGGGTGCTGATGGAGTTCGGAATTGAACAAGAATTGACGACCTTGGTCAAGGTGTTAATTGAAATCACGACTGGGACAAAGGCGTTAATTCACGGATTTAATTTTAGTAATAAAAACTTTCTGTATTTAAAAATGATGAAGAGACGCCTGAGGGAGAGGCGTTATTTAAAAACACGACCCAAGGAGGGTCGTTAATTCTTATTTTTATGTTTTGGAAATCAGAAAATTCCAGAAACTGACGCCTTTGCCTCTAGTCGTCCTTTCTTCAAAACGCGTCTTAGACCAGGCCGTTAATTAAAACACGCCCCACTTCAAGTCATGAAATCCAAAAAATAGAGAAAACTGCCCAAAAAATCCAGAAAAATAGAGAAAAATAAGAAGAGGGAAAAAAGGGAGAAATCCAAGAAAATTGGGAAAAATAACTCAAACAAAGTTAATTGGAGGGTCAAATTGGGGCATTACAAGGTAATACGAGATGCACTCATAGTAACGTCAATTTTGGCGTGTCTACGACCGGGTTTGGTGAGGGGTAGACGTAGGGAGCCCGTCGTGGTCCCGAACCACCTTAAAAATCTCAGTGTCCTATGGTTTGCATTGTAGTTTGCCTTGTTATGTTTAATAGCTTAATGTGTTTATCCTAATCGTGTGTGAACGGTGAGATTGAGAGAATTCAATCATCTTGCTTGAGTGTAATCTTCAATCTCGTCAATGTTGTTAATTCCGTTGTGCGCTTGTTTATGTTTTTAATCGGTCATAGTTTTTAGTAGTAGGATCTATTCACCCCTCCCTCTAGATCCGTGTTCCTGCACTACGGGACCCAACAATTGGTATCAGAGCGAGGCTCTGCTTCCCTAGATCTCACGATCTACAGAGTGATCCCAGTGCTTGTTCAATCATGAGTTTTTCTGTCGAACAGTTTTCAATGAATTCTGCACATATTTTTAATGGTTCTGATTTTCCCTTGTGGTTGGGCAGATTATGTAGGATTGTAAACTCTGTTAATCCAAATCTTTGGAAGTTGATTCATAATGGTCCTCACAATTTACCTTCAGATGAGACCAAGTGGTCTGAACATGATAAATTGAAGAATCATGAAAATATTATTGTCTTGAGTTTATTACAAGCTGCCGTAGACACTGACTTGTTTCCATTTGCTTCTTCTTGTAGAACGGCAAAGGAGCTTATGGATCGGTTAATCAAAGCTCAAGGGATGGAAGGGCAAAAAGGTTTCATGGCCGACGATGCTGATCAATGCCATGATGAAAATGTTGATGAGGTAAATTCTGAAAATGAAGAATTCTCTATTGAGGAATGACAAATGGCATATGCTGAACTGTATAAAACATGCAAGAAACTCAAATCTGAAAATAAGAACTTGAAAAGGAAGATTAATGAGAATGTGCATGATAATCCTTCCTGTGAAAATTGTAAAACTTTGGACTCAAAGATTGAGAATCTGGAATATGAAAAAGAACTTCTAGAATCCAAAGTTGAATTATTTTCAGATGAGATGTCTTGTATGAATGAAGAGCTTGAGATGTTTAGAAAATCTAATACTGCTCTTGAAATTGATAATGATACCCATGATTTGCTTGATCAAAATAAACACTTGTTGTCTAAGATTCATTGCTTGAAGAAATAGAAAAATATCTTAGAAACAAGTTAGCTTCTTTGTCTGATGATGATAAGTTGTTTGAGAAATTACTTGATTCTGAAATTGATAACAAAAGCATCATGGATGAAAATGAAGATCTTAAAAAGAAAAATGGTGCTATGTTGATTCAGAATTCCTTGCTTAAGGGAAGATTGAAATGCCTTGATAAGCTTGAAAAAGAAACTTCTTTGTTGAAATCTGAGAATGAACAATTGCTTGTTAAGATTTCAAAATTTGTTGAAACTGAGAAAGTTCTTGAAAACTTAACTGAAAAATTTTATGCCATGAATGATGAAAACAAGATAATCTTGAAAGAGAATGAAAACTTGGAATCTGTGAACTGCTTGCTTAATGAGAAAATCCTTGCATGTGAAAAAGAGACAAATGATTTGAAAAATGACTTGTCTAGATTTGTCAAAGGGAATGAGAACTTAGACACATTGCTAGATGTTAAAGTGAACTTTCAAAAAGAGGGTCTTGGCTACATCCCGGTCAACAAAAAATCTTTTGAATCAAAAATGAAAACATCTTTTGTTCATGTCTCTGACATTCCTAGCACCTCCAAAGCTCCTCCTCCCATTTTTGAAAAGAAAACTTCTGAAAATAGTTTTGAGAAAAAGAAAAATCTCAACACAAAACCCACCATGCAAAAAGGGTTTCAAAAAGTTCAGAATGGGCGAAAAATGAAATTGAATGTTGAATGTTTCTATTGTGGCATGCATGGCCATAAAATGAATGATTGTGTTGTCTTGAAAGTGGATGATCAAAATGCCTGCAAAAATAAACCTTCCTTCAAAAGAAAGAAAAATGTCTCATGTTTCTATTGTCACAAACTTGGCCATATCATGGACGATTGCTTTGTGAAATAAAATGATGATTATCGTGCCATAAATGCTAAGTATAATTTTTAAAGAAAATTCAGAAATAAACTTGTCTTTCATGCTCAAATGTTTGCATTCAATAAGAGAAACTTGACCACAAACACTCATGCAAACAATGGAAACTCATTACGTAGACCCACATCACCTTGCTGCTTTCATTGTGGGAAATACGGTCATGTTATGAAAGAGTGTTGATTTTTGAAAACAGAAACCTCCATGCTTCTAGAATGCATGCTAGGTCTAATTTTATTAAATTTAGACCTTTTGAAAATAGAAGATGGAATGGATTTGAAAATTCCTTTACTCCTAAAAGGAAGCCTTTTGGTAAAACTATTTTTCCTCAATGCCTTTATTGTGGAAACCATGGACATGTCATTGAGGATTGCAGGATCATGAAGAATGATGATATTGTGGCAACGAAAAAGAAGAAAGTGGTTGGTGGCAATGCTACTAACATCAAGGGACCCAAAAAGGCTTGGGTGCCCAAATCCGTTGAATGAATTGGCTTTGATGCAAGTGTGCCTTGAGGTAAATAAAGAATGAAAGGGGTTCCAATAAAAAGGAACAAGGCACACTCACTTGGTAAAATCCCAACTTTGCTCTTTCAATGTCAAATTTGATGGTTTTGATGACTTGGGATGATATTTTAGTGTGTTCTCATGTTATGCTCTAATTTCTTTACAAGTCACATATGTCTTCAATGGATAAATATTTGGTATATCAAATGGTGGTTAGAGAAGGTTAGACTACGTTCAATTGGATACTTCCGCTAAGCGTGATGGTGGTCTTCGGACCTATGTTCTCCGCCTAGTACCAAAATTCAGAAGTTAAATTATATGACTTATAAGGAACCTTGTGTTGTGAATGAAATCAATTTGCCTTTGATTTGAATAGCTTTCAAATTGAATCTGAAAAACTGTCTTGTTTCATAAGGCAAAATTCTCTGAACTATGGACTTGCTTGATCAAATGCAACAATTGATATTGAATGTTGACCATGGCTCAGTTTAAAGCTCTTTGACCATACGTGATTGATTCGCCAAATTGATAAGTTGTTTGACATGTTCAGAAATCTACTCTTGATAATAGTTGTTCAAACACTTATCTTGCTCATTTGCTAAATTTTGTGTGAAATCTATTGGAAACTTGGTTATTTACATATTCACACATGCAGGGTGTATCATGTTCAAACTGAAGCTTATGTCTCATGAAATATTATCTTTGAATGATCATGGTTGAACATTTGGGTTCTAAGGGACATGGCTTTTCATGATGAAATCTGAAATAAAATGCTCATGATTCAGTGCCAAAATCATTGAAAATCCATCTCATGCATTCACCTGGTTCATGCTTTTCTTATATGCTCAAGTCATTACAAAAAAAAAAAACTGAAAACTTGCATAAAAAGAATGTATTGACATCTTTGCATATCATTCATATACTATGCATAGAAAATGACAAAAAGATGCATATTGCATATTCATGCATATAGAGCATATGCATATATTTCATGATAATCGCATATCTTGACTCATGAATGCTTGCATGAATACTTCCATAAATCCTTGCATGCGTGTATGTATTTATCTTATAAAACCTTTCTTGGAAAATTATAAGATCTCACCTCCTTGATAAATAACAATGCAATGACTTTATTCATATGTGATACATGTCATATATTAAGGGGGAGGATTTGTTTCTGACCGTATATACATTTAGGGGGAGTCATAGCCGTGTCTTGTCAAATTTATTTTATACATGCAAAATAAAAATTTACCCTCACACTCTTGCACATAATGAATTTAATGACTTTCATTGATAAGGATTTAAGAAATTCCTTCTAACACTTTAAAGGGAACTTGAATCTCTACATGGACATTAAAGAGTAATCGTGAGGAAAAAGTTACCTACCCCACAAAAAAATTGAATAAGTGGAATGTGGATCTGAGTAACCGAGAATCCCCCCTGAAATAAAGGAGGAAACTCGTGTCAAAAGGAGAAATAAAAATCCATATGTGTGACGAATCCAAGTAGCCGGGAATCCCCATTGAGACATATGAGGAAACTCGTGCCGAAAAGTGACGTCCATTAAGAGAATCAAAATAGGGGTTGTGCGAAGCTACCGAAAGTCGAGAATCTAAAGTGAAAGTGTAGAGAGGAGATTACCTTCTAGTGTTCTTTAGAAAATCCGAAAATCCATATGTTTTGAAGCTCATTAGTCATTGCCTCACATTTCACATGGGCATTTTTGTGATATATGTATTTTATAAATTTGCTTACATTCATGGTTTATGTAGTACTCCTAGTTGTGTATGCACAAAATCTCTTAGTTATACTTCATGTCTTATACTCTTGAATTTGAATCACGTGCTCTTTTCTTAACCCGTGCCTCATTAAGGGGGAGTTACTATATGTAATATTTATGTACATGACGATTGTGCTTGTGTGCTTGCATGTTCATGCATTCCCCTTGAGTCTAATTCTGAGCATAAACCTTACATTTGAAGGATATCAGTCATCTTGTGCATCGCTTCATAACTTGCATGATTAGCATTCACATAGTGCATATTCAATGCTAATTTACATATTTGACATTTTCAGCATGCATATAGGTCATTCATGATATCATCTTGATCAAATCCATACTTTTCAACAATTGGCATCGTTCATTCTGAAATTCATATTCAGAACACTTCATGTTGCATAAATGCCAAAATGAGTTCAACCAACAAATGATATCATGATCAACAAATGCTCTCTTTAAGGATCTCTCTCTTCGAGAATTGACATTGTCTACGTTTGTGCCTCTACCTTGATCAACACTTGGTTTCATATGGTTGAGCCCCTACTTAACATCAATTGGCATTTAAATTGGAAACTTATCCTTTGACCTCACATGTTCATTTTTTGTCACATACCCTCCATCCTTTTGTAGATGACAAAAAGGGGGAGAATGTTTAATGTGTGTGCTCAATGCTCAATGCCTTATACTTGTTGTTGTCTTGCGGAGCATGGAAGAATTGGTGTATGCTTATACTTGTTGTTATCTTGGGGAGCATGGAAGAATTGGTGTATGCTCAATGTTTGCCCATGCGTACAAAATCTATATTATCACACACATCGTTTTGTCATCATCAAAAAGGGGGAGATTGTTGCATCCCCTATTTCGTGTTTGGTTTCAATGATATCAAAACGATTGTGTTTGTGTGTGTATGTGGTTCATTGAGCAACATATGTTATATCTTGATTTAATGGGTTGAGCGATGGAGTTACACTTGATGTTTAAGGAACTAACGTTATATTTATGCTGGTTTGCAGGAATACAACTTCATGGCTCATACTTGGAGTTAACTGGAGTCCATCAATGAAAAAGGGAGTTAACTCTGTTCATGTTTGAAAGTTATATGAATGATTTTTCTTTAAGGATCTCATGCATTGAATATTTAGATTTGTAGGATAAAAGTCCATGATTCATGTTTGGAACTCAAAGGATTGCATTAATGAAGATCTTATTGAAAAAGGGAGTTTAACTCTGTTCATGTTTGAAAGTTATATGAATGATTTGTATTTAAGAATCTCATGCCTTGAATATTTTGATTTGTAGGATCAAAATTCATGATTCATGTTTGGAACTCAAAGGAGTGCATCAATGAAGATCTTATTGAAAAAGGGAGTTGACTCACTCATTGCTTTGCGTTGACTCTTCTATATTTCATGTATATCATCAAACAGCTTTTCACAGTCTTGGTTGGGAATCTTCATGCATTTCCTACATGGGGTTTGATGGTCATACATGTTATTCAAATGCATGGGATATGTTGTTAACTTTTGGTTGAGACGTCTTGGAGGATCCCCTATTTATATCAATGCTTCTCGTGAGTTTTTAATCAACAAGAATGCCATTTGAATGAATGTGGTTCTATGATATTATGTATGCTTTGCATTGGCATGATTGTTAACACTTGTGTAATGAAGCATCTTGATGTTGAAGATTTGGTTGATTCAAGAATGTGATTGAATGGTTAAGCTTCCATGCTATTATATTTGATTGAATGATAGATTCATGCTTATCATTACAAAACTTTGTCATTTGGTCAAATTAATTTTTGCTAAGTGATTTGAGAAGCAAAACACATGTTTGAATAGGTTCAATGATGTATTTCATTGTGAACATGTTCATAGTGTTAATGCATAACTCATATATTTTGATTCTCAACTAACCTCTTGGTTTATCATGTTTTTCAGGATGCAAAATCATTGTTGATCTTCATGGGATTATGATAACATTTAATCAATTGTTTCCCTTTGGTTTGATGGTGGTTTTAGTTATTTTTCAAACTCAAACTATCTTACAGTCTTCACCATTTTCAATCCAACCACTGGATCTCCCCTCTAAAAATGTTATGTTGTAGCTCTGGGAGTACTCTTTCCAACGCCTCCAGTCTCGCTTTGATCGGAGTTCGGAGCTAGGAGAATTAATTCCTGCCGCCGAAGCGCGCATAGCTATTTTTGTGTACCCTGCCTGAAAGGGTCGACCCTTGGGGTCGACCCTCACTGAAAGGGTCGACCCATGGGGTCGACCCCTTTTAACCTGGCTCTTTTTTTGGCCCCGACATCAATCTAGTTGCCAAGGGTCGACCCCAGGGGTCGACCCCCACTGAAAGGGTCGACCCCTGTAACAGAGGGCCTCTTTTTGTGTATTCCAGCAACCTGGTTGCCGAGGGTCGACCCCAAGGGTCGACCCCTTCCGGACGGGACTTACAAAAGTATTTTAAACATATTTAAAACCCTATTAAACCATTCTAAAATATCCCCTAATGGTTCCTAATCATGTTAGGGTGTCTTAAACTCATTTTAGAAGGGGTATATGGGTCTTTTGGTCTGTCTCCTATATATATCAATGTATTGCTCCGAATTTCAGTAGTGATGAACCCTAATGCTCATTTGCTCTCTCGTATAGGTGAAGAAAAGGGGGAAAACGTGGGGAGCTCTTGCAAGGAAGAAACCATCTACTTCCGTGAAGATTTGGAGCTCGTGGAAGAAGAAGAAAAGGTGCGGATCAAAGAGAGGATCAAGAGGACGCAAGAAACGTCTTCATCCGGCTTCTCTCCAACTCGTGGTTTAAGGAACATCATCAACAGGCCTTGAAGAACAAAGGGGGATCACTTCTATGTCTTCTATCAGTTATTTGTGATGTGTTCTATGATCTATATTTTGGGTTTGAGCATGCTTGAATATCTATGTTTATTTTCTGAACAATAGAGATATTTGTGTGTGTGACCGTTTGTGTATACGGTCGTGTTTGATTGCCTACGTGCGATCGTGTTTGTGTTATTGTGCTGCGATTGTTGCAGCGTGTGTGTGTGTGTGTTGTGATCTGGTCGTCGGATCGTGTGTGTGTTGTGATCCGGTCGTCGGATCGTGTGTGTGTTTGTGATCCGGTCATCGGATCGTGTGGGAGACTTCGTCTCCGTATCTGTGTGTGTTTGGAGCGTCGTCTCCGTGTTGGGGATTTTTCCCTGAGTGAAGCCTCACCGGGTTTGGTGAGGGGTGGACGTAGGGAGCCTGTCGTGGTCCCGAACCACCTTAAAAATCTCAGTGTCATATGGTTTACATTGTGGTTTGCCTTGTTATGTTTAATAGCATAATGTGTTTATCATAATCGTGTGTGAACGGTGAGATTGAGAGAATTCAATCATCTTGCTGTGTGCTTGTTTATGTTTTTAATCGGTCATAGTTTTTAGTAGTAGGATCTATTCACCCCCCCTCTAGATCCGTGTTCCTGCACTACGGGACCCAACACACTCTAATAGAACAGAGACGACGAGGGTATAACACTACAACGGAATATTATCCAACACAATCATAACATCAATAAAAGCGAACCACCGCGAGACATTGGTCTTTGCGGGGTTTTTTTATAAAAATATAAATAGTGATAAATATAAATATGTACATAAACCACCGTGAGACATTGGTCTTTGCAGGATTTTTATAAGAAATATAGATAATAATAAATATAAATATATAAAAGACCACTGCGAGGTATTACTCTCCGCGGGGTTTTTACTATAATATACGTATATATAACAAGAAATGAAAATGGGATCAAATAAACCGCCGCGAGATGTCACTCTCCGCGGGGTTTTAAGGCGGTGATAGGGGAATGCTAAAATTAAACAGTTAGGGGTTAGGATGTTAGAGTGCAGAAATTAAATTACTGAAATGAAAATGGTCGCGGGAGGTGACCCACCGCACCAGTTAGATAAAACCGCCGCGAGGAACTAGTTCCGTCGACGGGATTCGAACAAAATACAGAAAATAAAACCGCCGCGAGGAACTGGTTCTGTCGACGGGGTTTGAACGAAAGACAGAAAATAACACCTCCGTGAGGAACTAGTTCCGTCAACGGGGTTGGAATGAAGAACAGAAAATAAAACTTCCGCGAGGAACTGGTTCCGTCGACGGGGTTCGAACGAAATAAAGAAAATAAAACCACCGCGAGGAACTAGTTCCGTCGACAGGGTTGGAATGAAGAACAAAAATAAACCACCACGAGGAACTAGTTCCGTCGACAGGGTTGGAATGAAGAACAGAAAATAAAACCACCGCGAGGAACTAGTTCCGTCAACGGGGTTCGAACAGAAAAGAAATGACAGAAAATAAAACCACCGCGAGGAACTAGTTCCGTCAACGGGGTTCGAACAGAAAAGAAATGACAGAAGATAAAGCCACCGCGAGGAACCAGTTCCGTCAACGGGGTTTGAACAGAAAAGAAATGACAGAAGATAAAACCACCGCGAGGAACCAGTTCCGTCAACGGGGTTCGAACAAAAAAGAAAAGACAGAAGATAAAAGAGGAGGGGAAGTGTGATCGCCAGGGACTGAGAACCCCAGGAAGTGTTCTGATCGCGTTCGCCGCCGGAGCGGGAGCAGTGCGGGTCCTATCTTCCTCTTCTGTCGGCCGCCGACGAAGAGGGCTTCCTTTGGTTACCCTGATTTTTTTATTCTTTCTTTTTTTGTTTTAGCTTTTGTTATTATTTTTTTTTAATTTTTTGTTTGTGTTGCCTTTATTATTATTTTATTCTTTTATTTCTTTTAAAGAGACATGAGAAAATGATGAAAGAAATCGAGATGTAAAAGATAGAGAAAGAGAGTGAGATATAGAGAATTAAAATTATTAAAGATCACTAGGAAAATATATATATATATATAGAGAGAGAGAGAGAAAGACTCTTTTTTAGATAAAAATAGAGAGGGACGGGGGTGGAGACTTAACAATAAATAACAATAGAAAGAGAGAGAAATAGAGTAAAATGGAGGGGGGGATGGTTGGGTACCTCAAAATAGGAGGGAATGATCCCTTCTCATCTCCGAATTGAGGAATCACGTGAGTTCCCTCCTCTTCCTTCGGCTAGCCGAAAGAGATAACTTTTCTTTGATGGTTCCCCTTGCAAAAGAAGACAAAATAATAAATCAGGATAACGATAATGCAGCATCCATCCCTTGTGATGAATCTGATGAAGACATGAACAAATATGCACCTGGTCTATGTTATTTTAAACCCCTTTGAACTAAAAGGTGGGAAATGATATGATGGAATGCACAACGAAATATTCTCAATGAGAGGATTCTATTACAAACATAATGATGAGTGATGTATGCAAAAGAATTAACAAAGCGAACATAATGCAAAAGGAGGGAAAAACTTATTGGTAGGTGCCGATGACGGACTTTGGAAGTAGTATCAGTAACACGAGCGCAGCACGACCGAGGGCCTTCACAACGGACTTCAGAAACGGCTTAAATAGGGAACACAAACACACATATATATGTATAAGGTGGGAAAAGATATACATATATATATATATATATATATATATATATATATAAGATGAGAGAGGACAATTAGAAATATAAGTGAACAAATAAATAAAGAAAAACTAATGATATATGAAAAGATAGAAAGGATGTTAGAGAGAGAGGAAGAGAGAGATCGAGAGAAAGAGAGAGAGAAGTTGTTCTCTTTTTTTTATAATTTTTTATATCTTAGTTGTAGAGGTAAGAAAACATAAAAAATGAAGAAATAAAAGAGGTAGAAAGGAGAATAATAAGATAAAAATTATATATATATATATATATATATATAAGAGAAAAGAATGGAGGGAGAGAGAGATCGAGAGAGCGGGGAGAGAGAGAGTAAGAGGGAGAGGGATGAAGAAAATAAAAATAAAAAAAGAGATGAGAAAGGGAGAACGAGAGGGGGAGATCAGAGAGAGTAATGAGAGGGAGAAAGAGAGAGAGGGTAACAGGGAGAGGGATAAAAAATAAATAAATAGAAAAAATTGAGAGAGTGAGATCGAGAGGGTGAGAGGGAAAGAGAGTGGGGGGAGAAAGAGATAAAGGGAGACGGGGAGAGATGAGAGAGGGATTAAAAGAAATAAAAATAGAATGAGAGAGAGAGAAACAGAGAAAGAGGGAGAGGGAGAGAGAGAGAGAGAGAGATCGACGTGGTAGGAGGGAAGAGAGAGAGAGAGGGTGAGAGGAAGAGAGAGGGAGAGAGGAGGTGTTCGAGAGGGAGAGGAGAGAGGGAGGAGACAGAGACGGGGGGAGAGAGAGAGGGAGAGGAAGAGAGAACGGAGGGGGAGAGAGAGAGAAAGAGAGGAAGAGAGAGGGAGAGAGGAGGTGTTCGAGAGGGAGAGGAGAGAGGGAGGAGACAGAGACGGGGGGAGAGAGAGAGGGAGAGGAAGAGAGAACGGAGGGGGAGAGAGAGAGAAAGAGAGGAAGAGAGAGGGGAGAGAGAGAGAACCGAGAGGGGGAGAGAGATCGCGGCGGCAAGGAGGAAGAGAGAACGAGAGGGAGAGAGGAGAGAAAGAGAGGAAGAGAGGGGGGAGAGAGAGAAGGCGGAAGGAGGAGAGAGAGAGGGAGAGATAGGAAGAGGGGGAGTCCACGTCGGGGGAGGGCTCCGCGGCGGCGACGTGGGGAGGTGAGCGGTGCGAGCTCGATGGACGGCGAACGGCAGCAAGGCGGACGGTGGAGGCGACAGCGCGGGGGGCTTCGCGGCGAATGGCGGAGGGGTGCCGGTGGAGGGCTTCAGCGGCCGGGAACAACGGCGGTAACGGCGTGGAGGGCTGTCGAGGGCGTGGCCGGCGAACGACGACGGCGGGCAGCTCGCGGGCGGACAACGCGGAGAGGGGTGTAGGCGGGCGTGGAGGTGCCGTGGGCGTCCGGTGGGGAGCTTCGGCAGCTGGACGACATGCAGACATGGCCGAGGAGCTCGAAAGGCGGCCGTTCTGGTGTCACGGGACCGCACAATGAAGGCCGGCAGGAGGGCCAGCCGCGGTGACGACGGCGGGGAGATCTCCCGGAGATGGTAGCGTTCGACGTTTGGTTGCTTGCGGACGGTGGGTGTGGTGGGTGACGTCGGTGCGAGGTGGCTCGTGGCAGCTGGCGATGTAGACGATGATGGGCGTGGTGGCTGGCAGTCAGATGACGACGGCGGTGTCGCGGAGGGGATGCCGGTGGTGAGGGGTTAGCGGCGGCGTCTGCAGGTGGTTGCGGGGGGTACTTGCGGCGGAGTTAGAGAGAGAAAGAGCGGTGGTGGTGGGGTGCGTGCACAGGCGATGGAGGTCGGGGAGAGTGGATGACGACACAGTGGAGGGCGAGGGTGAGGTAGCAAAACGGAGGGAGGAGGAAGGGGCGGGCGATGCATGTGAGGATGTGAGTGTATGGAAGGGGATGAGTTAAAGAGAGGAGAGCGATCGCGGTTGTGACTGCATGCAAGGAGGGAGCGGAAGAATATGTTGCCAACGAGAGAAATAGCAAAGGGAGACGTGGCGATGGTGAAGGTAGCAGTCAGTGGTAAGAGTGCAGTAGAGGTGGCGAGGGAATGGAGGCCAAGAAGGGAGAGGGTGAGTGACAGTGGCTGGTGATGTGAAGGGTGGAGAGATCTACGGCGGGGATGCGGCGGCGAGAGAGCTCTCGTGGTGCATGGGTTGCGGCCAGAGAGAGAGAGAGAGAGAGGGAAAGAGAGGGAGAGAGACCGATGGGAGAGGGGTTTGCGATGGAGAAAGAGAGGGGGCGTGGAAGGGAGTCCAGAGTGAGAGGGATGCGGCGGTCGGTGGCGAAGGGTGGTCGACGGCGTGAGGCTCGGAGGTGGAGGTGTAATGAGAAGGAGGGATCGGGAGAGCAGAACGTGAGGATCAGGGGAGTGGTGTGTGTTGCCGTGGGTTGTTAGGTGTGGGAGAGAAAGTCAGAGAATGAGAATGGGAGTAGAATAAGAAGCCTCTCCCGAGAGATGAGTGGGATGGGTTTTTGGGAGAGGTTGCTGTGAGAGCCGGGGAGAGAACAGTGAAGGAGGGGTGTGTGCGTATGTGTGTGCCGTGGGGGAGAGGAGTGTGAGCAATGTGCTTAGGATGGAATAATGGCTTGTGTGGGGTGGGGTTCACGTGGTTAGTGGGAGAGAAAGAGAGTGGGAGTGGGGTGGAAAGGACAATGGGGAGAGGGAGAGCTGGGTTCGTGAGAGACAAGGAGGGGGCCGGGAGGATTCCCTCCTTAACCAGGATTGGAGAGAAGGGGTTTCGAAAGATAGAAAAAGATGAGAGAAATAAAGAGATGTGTGTTTGCTACGTAAAGGGTGTGATGAGTGGGTCAGCGGTAGGTTAAGATGTCATTAGAGTGGGGTTGGAGAAAATGAAATGGCATGGCAGTGGAGATAGCGGAGAAGAGTGGGATAAAATGAAGAGAGATATAGATATATATATATATTTAAACTTTTATCATTTATGTGTGAGATTTATTTTATTTTTTGTTTATTATTTTCATTTTTTAAACATTTTTTCCTTATTATTCTTAACCTTTTTAGATTTTTTAATAACCTTTTTTTGAATTTTTGTGTATTTTTTTAATAACCTTTTTTCTGATTTTTTTATTTATTTTTTTCTCAAATTTTAATATATTTGTTTATAAGCCTTTTCCAATTTTTGTATTTTAACATGTTCTCAATTTTTATAACCCTTTTCAATTTTTCAGATTTTTTTGTATTTTTATATAAAAACTCAAACAAATGCTAATTACTCACATAAGTCACTCGTGTAAACCACTCTGGGGCATCGTGGTGTAATATGAGACGTTCTCACAATAATGTCAGAAACGACATGTCTACAGCTGCCCCGCCTTGGCATCCGCTTTGTAGGGGAGGGACACGTAGTGGAATGAAACGAAGTGTGTTAAAATGCAGTGGAGTGGACTGAAAAGCGGATGCCAAGGTGTGATGAGACATGCTTTTAACATTACGTGATTGTAGTCTTTCCCGAGTTCCACCGAAGCAACCTTAAAGAAGGTCCTCCGAAATTAAACATTGTTTGGATGATAACAAACGAGGAACAAAATGTGCTCTGGGACACAAACAACTAAAAGGACTAACTTCACGGTGTGGAAGTACCTGGGTCGTAGACCCGTAGGTTTCACCATTGGGGAGCGTTTACCAGCCATTGTGGAAGTGCTACAGCCAAGGTGGATCCGAGGGGAATAAAAAAAGATGATTTGGGGACAAATCCAAACAATGGTTTCTTCCAAAGAAACATCTCAAGGCAACCTTTGGAAAACTCAGTACTCAATTCGGAATGGAATATCTCACATGTAAGCATTTAAGCACAGTGACTTACATAATCGGCTTAAGTGAATGATTTTCACAATGATATCAAAGTCCTACATGAATGCATGCTGGGTTTAAAAGAAGAGTTAAAATAAATGAAATAGAAGATAACCAAGGATAATATTGTTAAGTTACTAAGAACGGGTCAGGATACCGATCCGGTGAGCTGATACTGAGTCGGGGCCCGTTTATCCACGCACCGACTCACCGAACGGAACCATCATCCCCATTCTATCACAACTTAACGGCCTATCCATACGACTCGAACTCCTCTAAGATCATCACTATTTTTGTTGAAGGGGAACTCTGATCCCAGATTCGTCCGGACCGTAAGGTCCTTGGCATATTCTAATAATATAGCTATCATATAATATAAGATGCATGATGAGGGAGGACCACAACGATTGAATGATGAGAGGACAAGGCGGGACAAGGTGGGACATCAGTGGGATAGTAGTGCCCCCACTCGATAATTAACATAATAAAACAAAATCACAACTATGCAAGCAAATTATCACACAACAAAACGAAACTGTTAAGATCTTTCTAGATTCCTTTCCTCACTATAAGTATCGCCCCTTGGCCTTAAGAAAATGCATTCAAGGGCGTGTTTAAAGAAGTTGAAGCTTAAGGAGAGGTCGAAGTTTCGAGATGGAAAGAGAATCTTCCCGTTGTAGACACGCCATTCTTGACATTACCGTGAGTAAATCTCATATTACACTATGATACCCCAAGGCGGCCTTCACATTTTTAATTACTCTGGTGATTTCCTATTTTTTTGATTTTTTTTGCATTTTTTTAATTTTTTTCCGTGAAAAATCATGGAGGTGTCCAGGAGACTGGACGCGTCCATGAATATAAAAAAATAAAAAATATAATAATTAAAAAAATCAAAAACATCATGGAGGCGTCCACCTGCCTGGACGCCTCCATAAAAATGAACAAAAAAATAAAAAAATAATATCATGGAGGCGTCCACTTGCCTGGACGCCTCCATCAACTTGCCCACGGGGCCCCGGCCACCAATCGTCAATTTGTCGTGTGTGAAAAAATCCAAAATGTGGAGACGACCTGTCAACTGGACGCGCCCATTTCTGAATCACGGGCGCCGATCAAAATCACGCGTTGTGCCGAACCACGTGCAGCTTTCGGCGGGAATTCGGTGGGCCTTTATGGAGGCGTCCAGGCCCCTAGACGTCTACATGAAAATATTCGGAAAAAATAAATAAAAATAGAATAAAATATTATTTTGACCCTGGTGAAGGTGTCCAGGGTCCTGGATGTCTCCATCCTCCGGAGCCCTATAAATAGAGGCCCCTCCCTTCAGTTCGAGAGAGCTTCGAAGAGATCCGATAGGCTGCCGGAGCCCAGAGGCTGCCGGAGTCATTTCAAACCAGTGGGGTTCTTTTATAGGTGGAGGTTCTGCCGGCTTCTCGGGTGCCCACGCTCGCGAGAGGAAGGCCATCTTCGTCCACCGCGCTTCCACGTCGTCCCTACGCTGCCAAAGCTCCGCGGGATCCCGCCATCGGCGCATCCAATAAGCCAATTCTCTCCACTTTTTCTCCGTAGTTCTTCGCATTCATCATTTTGCATCCTCTATCTCCCTTTATAAGGGCGTCTTCTGCTATATATTTCTTGCATTCATCATCCCATTTTTCTCCTACTTGAGTCTGAGAGGGGTTTAAAAATAACACCAACCAGGTGTGCCTTGTCATGATTTCCTCACTTTTTATTACGAAAGATTGATACTACACTGCCGTTTTCTAATTCCATCTGTTTACTGTCTGTTGTTTTGCAAGGGTAACCGAGGAAATCCCTCTCCGTCGGCCGGCCGGAAGGAGAAGAAGAAGCAACCCGCCATCTCCCGTTCTCGAGGTAGGCACGATCACTCTTTTACTTTGGGGTCCTCGAACCCTGGCGATCACATCATATTTTCGAGGCCACGGCGAGTAATTTCCCGCAATGGCCGTTTGAATTTCTGTCATTATATTTTTTATGCTGCTCTCCTACCTGTCATATTCTCGAGGCCGCGGCGAGTTACTTCCCGCAATGGCCGTTTAAATTTCGTTACTCATATTCTACCTTGTCCTTATATCTGTCTCTTACAATTGTCATATTCTCGAGGCCGCGGCGAGTTACTTCCCGCAATGGCCGTTTAAATCTTTATTATTTATACTCTGCATTATTCTCATATCTGTCTCTTATATCTGCTATATTCTCGAGGCCGCGGAGGGTCATCTCCCGCAATGGCCGTTTAAATTTCTGTCATTATATTATGTGTTATTCTTACGTCGTGTTATACTCTCGAGGCCGCGGCGAGTCACTTCCCGCAATGGCCGTTTCAATTTCTGTTATTTAATTTTTGCACGGTATCTGTCCCGCTCGACCCGCCGGAGCAATCTCCCGTGGTGGCCCCTTCTCTCTTCTCTCTTAATTTCTTTGTGTTGCAGCATAAAGCCCGAACATAAACAAAAAGGAGCCCGCGCACTCCGCATCTTCATTTCTAAACCGCGTGATGTCGCTCACAGATTGGCGATCACGATGGGACTCTTACTGCTTTCTTTTAGTTACCCTCAGCTTCTTGTGATTTGCTTCACTATCTCTTGTGTGTTGTTATATCTTGGTTATTTTCTTGCTCTTTTGTACTCCATATATCTGTCAGCATTCCATTGCATACATCCATCCCCCTTTTCTGTTCTTTTTCATTTTTTTCTAAGGATCACCCTTTCCCGGTGAAGGAAGGACTCTCCGTTTGAGAATTCCTCTCAACGGAGTAGAATCTCCTCCACTGGGACCTCCGTAAGTCCCCGACATCGAAGAATCTCCTCTTCGTTCACTGGGCTGGTTGTACCATTGAAGTTCCCCAGAGTTAGTCATCGCATTCGTGGTGAGACGAGAGACCCTAGCTGACACGGCGGTGAAACAAAAAACGAACTAGGGTCCCTATTTTGTGTGAACTTCGGATCTCGTTAAAAATACAAAAAAAATCATCAAAATCAAAACACAAAAAGGGCGTAAAGGCATCCACTTGTTTGATAATCTTTGCCATTTGTTTGTTAGTGTATGTTTTTGCGTTCCGGGAAAACTGTGAGCATGCCTCACGAGTCTTTTGAGGAGAACCACCCTGGTCGTGGTTTGTCAGCCGACCCGCGAGTCCATGCTATGGACTCGGGTCCTTCTTATGAGCCCTCGCATGAGGTGCAAGTTATTGCAGGGGACACGTCCCCACCACAAGATATCTCTTCTTTGTTGGGCGTCCTCGCCAACACGGAGCTTACCTCCGAACAGCTCCGGGCCCTCCAGGCCATTCTGAAGGGGAAATCTGTTTCCCCCATGCCCCAGGAATCAACTCCGGCCATCGCACCTCTCCAAGAGTCGGTGCATGCCATTCCATCTCCTTCATTGGCGCAAGCCATCCAGTCTCCCTTGCTTCAAGGGCAAGCGAGCCAACGACCGCCCTCGTTCCAGTTCCCGTCACAATCTCAAACTCCCGTTCTCCCCCACATACCGCTTCAGCCGGGGCCAACTGTCGGCGGTCCGACAGCTCCCTCTCACTTGGGGTTTCCCCCTCAAGTCTCCGGGAGACATTTTCTCCCCCAGTGGCAAGTGCCACCTTCACCTCCCGAGGAACTCGCACAATCGCTCCTCAATAGGTTCAATAGGATGGACGAGCAGTTTCAGAATCTAAAGAGAATGGTGGACGTGAAGTCCACCCCGGAGGTTGCTTTGCCAATCCTTCCGGTCATTCATCTTCCTCCCTCCGAAATACCCACGTACCGCAGATACAATGGTACCGACAACCCCTTCATTCACCTCAAGGACTTCATGTATGAGTCCTCCTATTGGCAAAACGATCAGAGGTCCCTGGCATACCTCTTTCGGAGATCATTGGACGGTCCTGCGCTAGAGTGGTTCTATTCTTTGGAGCCCCGCGAGGCCGAGAATTTTGAAATAGTCCAGAGAAGGTTCTTGCAAAAGTATAGGGATAGGGTCGGTCCCTCCCTCTCCATTACCGACCTAGTGGCAGAAAAGATGAAGTCCGACGAGGATTTTGTCCGCTATGCTGATAGATGGAGATCTCTGGTGGAAAGGATAAGGGATACCCTCTCAAAACCCGGACAAGTGAAGATGATTGTGTCCAATGCAACCCCGCAGTTCAGGCACGTCTTGGCCATGAACAAGCTTACCACAATGGAGGAACTCTATGACAGGGCCCGGTATATCCAGACCCAGCTAAAGGACTCCCCCATTATGAATATGTTTGAGCCGTGTAGACACGCCAAAGTTGACGTTACTGTGAGTACATCTCATATTGCCTTGTAACGCCCCAATTTGACCCTCAAATTACCTCTGTTTGAGTGGTTTTTCTCACTTTTCTTGGATTTCTCCATTCTTCCTCTCTTTTCCTATTTTCCCTATTTTTCTGAATTTTTCTAGATTTTCTGGGCATTTTTCTCTATTTTTATGTATTTTCTAGAAATAACGACTTGATGTTGGGCGTCTTTTAAATAACGGCTTAGCCTTGGGCGTTTCTAAAAAAATTGACGACTATAATGGAGGGCGTCCATTCTTTCAAATTTCCATTTTTATGGATTTTTCTGGGAATTTTTCAGAATTTTTTTGGGAATTAACGACTTACAAGGGGACGTTATTTTGAATTTGAAAAGAATAAAAAAATAAAAAAATTGAATTCACGACGTATACACGGTCGTCTTTTTCAAATTGATTATTTTAATATTATTTTCAACCCCCTTCCAGAGGTGATTTGGTGACCTTCCGGGTGTCAGAAAAATACGTAAAAATAGTCATTGGAATCAGCACATTGAGATGCACCTCCACCTAAAAAATGGGAAAATAATATTGAGAAATGAAAAATGGCCCTATTTTAAATATTTTGAATTAATGTCCCTTGGTAGGGCGCGTTTTTAAACACGCCGTTGACTCAGACGTGTTTCGCAATTTTTCAAATAAAGAAAGATCTATTTCCAAATTTAAATCCAGGAAGTGACGCCCTTGTACCGGTCGTGTTTTTAATTAACGCCCTATGGAAGGTCGTCAATTTCAGAATTGACGCCCCTATCCAAGTCGTGTTTCATTTTCTGTGTTCTAATCGAACGCAGCCCTTTCCCCGAGAGTCCCTGCCTTCTTCGGTCACCTTCCTCAATTGGGATTGGAGTCTTTCCTCCGTTGGACTCTTTCCTTCTTATCTCTTCTTCGATCTTATTAATAGGGTTCTTCGGCTCTGTTATGCTGGTTCGGATTCCTCTTTCTCCTGCCCTCCGTTCTTGTTCTTCTTCTTCTGTTTTCTTTCTTTTTTTTCCTTTCCTTCTTCGCAGGTTGTTGCTGTGGCTGAAGGAGGGGCCTCTCCACGGTTCTTCTTCATCATCCTTTTTGAAGTCTTCTCCTCATCGAACATCCAAGCCAAAAGAAGCAGCACAGGCCCCTTTTTCTTTTTATTTCGATTCTTCTGTTATTTTTATCATCATTAGTTTATACATGCGTGATCATATCTCATGTTAATTTTTCCTCTCTCAACCACGTTGAGAAATCTCCCATAGTGCACACTTGCACTCTTTCCACTATATTCATATTTTTGCATCTTCATAGCATTCATTCATCATATATATTCCTACCCTTTTGCATAGGAGTTTACGGGCAACCACCCTTAAGGTGTGTTCTTATACAATTTTTCATGCTCATATTTTTATTAAGAATTTGATACTACACTCACCATATTTCTAATTCAATTTCTTTATTGGTGTTTGACTGTTTTGCAAGGGTAGTCAAATTGAAGAACTCTCTTCGTCGGCCGGCCGATTTGAAGAGAAAGGAACACTCACAATCCCCGCATTCAAGGTATTTTTCGTGATCCCTCCATGTTTATTATTTGTTATATCTTTTGAGGCCTCGTGTCTCTGGCGATCACACACTCCATCTTAGCACCTCGTGCTTATTTGTGCCCTACATTGTTTATTCATTCATTATTTCATTATTTCTATTTGTCTAAGTGGATTTCTTAGAATCTACAAATTGGCGATCACGGTGGAACCCCTTTCGTTTTTCTTTTGATTACCCTTTCCCCTTGTGCACCCACGTGTGCCATCTCCCTTTTGCACCCATGGTGCGTCTCCTTTTTGTGCCCCACGGGCACCCTCCATTGTGCATTGCACTCTCCCCATGTGATCTATCAATTCGATAGGTTTTTTTAGAATTTCCACTTGTCCAAAATTTTTTGATAAGCATGCTAATATCTTAATTCATATATTTGTTGATTGCCTGTGACTGTGAGTGTTTGATACTGCTGGCCGTTGAGTCTTTCTGGGAATTAACGCGTGTCGGGGACACAAGAATTAACGCCCCTCATAGAGGCGTCTCTTGTCATAGAAGCGCCTCTCCACAAGGCGTTTCTTTATTTGGCCGTGCGTACCCCTGAGAGTTGACGCCCTCATCCAGAGGCGTCTCTTTATTTTGTAGCGCCTTACATCAGGGCGCGTTTTTACCCTGCCTGTGGGTCCCCCCCCACAGTGATTCACGACCGTCAAACGGTCGTCTCTTTTGTTGATAGCGACCTTCTTCAGGTCGTCTCTTTCCTGTGATTTCACAGAGCCTGCGCTTACTCCTGCTTCATTGATTTATATTGATTATTTGGCTCTATTGGTGATTTGCCTATCTCCTTGCACGCATTGCATTCATTCCTCATTTGCATTGGTTTGGATTCCTTAGGATCCACACACCCCTCTTGGAATCGGGACGACCCTCCATTGAGCATTCCGTCTCTTTGGACCGGAAATCCCTTTTCCAAGACCTCCGTAAGTCCCCGCACCCGTGGATTCCCTCACGGACGCCGGGCAGGTTGTACCCTTTTGAAGTCCCGAGTTTTAGTTGGCCTATACACGGTGAGAGAGGGTTCCTAGTTGGCATTGAAGTGAACTCATATTGTAACTAGGATCCCCCTTGTGTGTTTCATTCCAAACTTTGCTAAAATTCATTAATTCACCAAGGTTTAAACAAATCAAGATCAAAAGGTAACCATTCCAACTTGTGTGCTTTTTTGCATATTATTTTGAACTTTGATTGCATAATGGCTTACCATAAACTAAACAACATGTTTAATTCAATTCACGAGGATGCACAACCGTGCACATCTTATTCTCCTCAATTTCAACATTTTCATCTAAACTCTCACCATGCTTTCGAGGGACCACGTCCTCATTCTTATGGTCATGCCCGGCCCATGGGCAATGTCCAAACTTATGGTCCCTCATCTCAATTTCAAGCCACTACTCCTTCGGGACTGTCTCCTCCCAACGATGAGAAGGTCTCCCAAATCATTCATGCATTAGATCATCTCACCCCTCAACAGATCCAAGCCCTTAAGGCCGCCGTTGAGGGTGCATCTCCTTCATCTCTTCCTCCTTCCAACCCTACACGGGTGGCCCATCACCCACCTCCCTCTTCTATTCACAATCCTAATCGGGTAGCCCATTACCCATCCTCTTCTATTCACATTCCTCCCCGGGTGGTCCGACACCCGCCTCCTTCTATTCCTCCTCCATCACGGCCCCGAGGCCCATTTATTTCTTGCAATCCGGCCCATCCGGGTTCTTCTGCGGGTCATCCCGTTAACTCCCCTCCACGGCCTTTTTATGCCACCCCTCCTTCAAGGCCCTGCCAACCCTTGGTTGCTCAAGTTACACCCCTCCAACAAACCCTTCTTGATAAAGTCACTTTGATGGAGGAACAATTAAGAAGGGTTATGGCTCCTCCTACTCCGGTCAATCCTCTCCATGCCGCTTTGGATAATATTACTAAGATGGAGAAAGAATGGAAGGATAGGAGAGATGATTATGGTATCGGCAGCTCAAGCAAGCAACAGCCGGCAGATTTCGACGATCAAGTGGACACCGTCCGCCCTCCACCCATCCGCACACTTCATTCATATGGCCTTCCACCTCCACATACGCAACATCATTACATTCCTCCATCCACATATACGCCTCCACTACGGTGTCCACTTGCATTTGATGATGAAGAACCGGCAATTGAAGAACTTGAAGCGGTATACGATGATGAAGCTCCGCAGGCATCCCTTCCGAGTTTCCTTCGCCATCCTCTTCCTCCACTGTCAGAAGACCCCTATGCTCAGGACTATGCCACAGTCCCCGATCCAACCCCCATTTATGAGACCTCTTGGTGTTACGATGATGGGTCGATACTCCAATCACCCATACCGCCGCACCATGAGTCTCCTCCTCACCCCAACACTTGGTGTTACGATGATGGGTCGATACTCCAGTCACCCACACCGGTGCATCATGCGCCTTCCCCTATACCTGACACCTCTCGCCCCATCCGACATTTTCAGCACACCAAACCCTTTCCTTTTACACCATTAACCTCTATTCCATCGGCCTCCGCCAAACCTCCACTACTCTCCACTCCACCGGCCTCCGCCGAACCTTCATCACCCTCCACTACGCCGGTCTCTGCCGAGCCTTCTATTACCCCTCCTCTTTGTTCGCTACCTAAGCCTTCCATTATCCCTGTAACGCCAAAACCAGCTTTGCCAGGCCTTTCCCCTATTCCACCACTTAACCTATCACCCTTACCCGTGGCTAATCCTGAGCAAGGTCCACCCCTTTTTGCACTCAAGCCAACCCCTGCTGCTTCCGAGCAAAGGGGGAAGCTCGACGTGTTTGAACCTTCGCTTCCACTCACCCTTTCTCCAACACCTTCCACTATACCTCCACCATCCATGGAACCTTCCGCCTCCGCTTCACCCCCCTTTACTACTCGGAACGGGCGGCCTTCTGAAAGTACTTGTGCCGAAGATGAGCAAAAGCCGGGTAAGAAGAATTTGGCCACTACCGTGCTGTTCAAGATGCCAGAATTTATTTACCGGATGCCAATCCGGGTTGTTGTGCCAAGCATGGTCGAAGAAGTCAAGTTGCCGCCATTGCTCAGAGAAGAATGCCAAGTGTCGATGTCATCCAAGGGCCGGGCATGGCACCCCTTGCTCCAGTTTTCAAATCTTAAATCCATTCTTCCATACAAGGGGCAAATTCCTATTCCGTTCAAATCAATGGGCATGGCAATGCTTCCTGTATCAACTTTCCAACTCCCTTACATTATTGATCATTGCCTTCCAAGGGGGTTGTCATTTATTATTGAAGCTTCTTCCATTGGGCCGTTTGATTATACACTTTCACTGCCGTGGAGGGGCAGTTATCTTAGGCGCTAAGGGGCCGTCCCTTATTTGTTCCACCTTCTATGCATCCATTTCTATCACTTTTTCTTCATGGGCCATTCCCGGGGTTAGGAGGAGGATCTCATCCTCTCACCCTTCACATTCTCCATCTTCTTTGCATCTCACACATTTTGTTGCATTCGCGCATTCACTGCATTCATCGCATCCATCATTTTGCATACACCTCCTGATTCCCGGGTTTCCAAACCCGTATCTTCCCCGCCTTCCGGCACCTCCGGATATTCCGAATTTCCCATCTTATTCATCTTCATCCTCGGGATCTGTAGGTCCCCTTACATTGCTCGGGCGTTGCCCCCTCCCCAATCTCTTCTCAGGGCATCGCGTCCCTTTTCAGCTCTTGTATCCGGACCCTCCGGATTTCTCTCACTTTCTCCCAGGGCATCGCGCCCCTTTCCACCTTATTCTTCCGGAACCTCCGGACTTTCTCCCAGGACATCGCGCCCCTTTCCACCTTATTCTTCCGGAACCTCCGGACTTTCTCTCAGGGCATCGCGCCCCTTTCCACCTTATTCTTCCGGAACCTCTGGGCTTTCCCCTCGGGCATCGCGCCCCTTTCCATCTTAATCCTCCGGAACCTCCGGATTCTATTTCCTTCTTCTTTAGGCAGCACGTCCCTTCCCTTCTCATTCCTCCGGAACCTCCGGATCCTTCATACCTTTCCTTCGGGCACGACGCCCCTTTCCATTTTCTTCCTCCGGAACCTCTGGACCCTCCATCTTTCTTCCAATTCATCTTTCTGATCTTCCAGAATATCACATCATTCATTTTCTTCTTCCTTACCCATCATCTTTTTCCCTATTTTTTCCCAGGGCATCGCGTCCCTTCTTTCGTCATCCCTCCGGAGCCTACGGATGATTCCTCCTATCACGATTCTCCTCCTTTACTTCCGGACCCTCCAGATCCGCCTCTTTCCATCTATCAATTTCTTCTTCTAATTCCTCCTGATTCTGGGTCCGACCCAACTTCTTCCACATCCACTGCCTTGGGCATCTGCCCATTCTCTCACTGCTTTCGAGGCTTTAGTCCTCACTCCTCCTTCTAATTCTCCGCTTCTTCTGTAGACCTTTCATGTGATCAGGGTCTCCACACCTTAGTGAGGGAGTTCTAGCCCTCGCCTCTCTTCCTATTTTTCCTTATTCGTCTGAGTCTGGTCTTGGCACCACTCCTTCTTGTTAAGCCACTTTCAAACCCTTTGCTTCCAATCCTTTTGACTGCCAAAGAGGACTATCCCACGATGATCAACCTCGCCTCTGACAGCTGCTTCTACAAAGGTTGCAAGGTAACATATTGGCGTAAGTACGCATTTTTATGATATCATTTTCTCATTACTTCACGCATGATTTTCAAAATAAAGTGCTTCTTAACAAAATCAAAAGTGGTGTTTTAAACCTTTATCTTAATTAAATCATTCTCAAAAGAGTCTTTAGGCGTGCTTTTGCAGCACTTTTGGTTAATAAGAACCCATGCTGGGAATTCAACGTTCTCTCCCCGCTTGTTAAGAGCAACCCTCAGCTGGGCACCGCACACACTTCACGGCGTCCTTAGCCGGCTCCTTTGATAAAACACCGTTGCTATTTTGGCCATGCCATGAGTATATCTGAAAGTCTTTTTCTCTTATTTACTCGGCCGAATGTAGGGGCAAGAGGTTGACGGATGAGATGACCAACCTCGGTAATCTCCAATACGAGAGGAGTCTCAAATAGGGACAGTCTTGACCCAAAATCAATATGAGTTTTCATATGAGTTTTCATGATACATCTCGCCAAAAGGACTATTATGAAAATCAAATCAAAATTTTGATAAAAACAAAATTGTGAATTATGGCATGACAAGAGTGGCAAAGTCCCCGCAGGGAAAACCCTGGTCGTATGCATGTCAAGGGTCTAAAATCAAAGGCATAAAGCCCCAACGCAACAGACTACCTCTTTGAGGGGAAACATCTTGGAAGGAATTCAAATTCTGACATCTCTCATCCTGCATAAAGCTTATCCTCACTTATTCTTCTCTTCTCCCTCCAAGACCGAACGTTTCTCAGGTATGGTCTTGGTAGGGGCACCGTTAATCAAAGGTAGCTGGTCATAGGACGCCACCTTTCAATGCACGCCTGGCTTTGGGAAATTTTAGCAAAAAGGGAAGGAACGAGGACCCCCAATTAATGGTTTAAACACCCTTTGATGCTGCATTAGCTATGTCTAAACCAAAATCTAAAAAAAAAATATTTCTGGTGAAAAAAGAATTTTTTTTTTGAATATTTCCTGAGCAAAATCAAAAAAAAAATTAGATATTTCTCCAAAAATCCATAAAAATTTGAAATATTTCCCAAAAATTCATAAAAATTTGAATATCTGTTTCAAAACTCATAAAAATTTGCATATTTCAAAATCCAAAAAAAATGCATTGTATTGTCTGATGGTGTTTTGCAGGAACAACTTTGCAAGGACCAAGAGCACGGGATGAGTCCTCTCTCCACTTATTGCTATCAACCTATTGATTCTTCCCGATATTCTCATGACATGCCACCCTGGGTATTTTGATTATCATTTCATCATATCTCCTGATTATCATTCATCTCCAAATCATTTAATCAACTCCTGCTGATTTCACTTGATCACTCTGCCGCTAGGCATTGCCTGATTCCGATTAAATCGAAACCTTACATGCCAAGATTGTCATCCTCATGACAAAACGATAAACAATGATGTTTTGCAATGCAATGCTATTCATGCTATACATGTTTGAATGATATTTATACAAAATTTGATTGCTTTGATGCTATGCTTGCTGTGCTTAAATGCCTTATTCATTGCTTGTTATCTTCATTATATCTTGGCTGATGAATTTTTGAGTGCAGGAAGAAGCTCTTGGTCCCACCGACTGGGCATCATCATCCAAGCCCCACGGTGCTTGCACCTCATTTTTCAGTTCCCCTATGCTTATTGCTATCACCATCTCTCCCTGTATGCATTTTTACTATATGTTACATACGCTACTAGATTATATCAAGGACCTTGTGGCTTTGGTAAATCTGGAATTTGAGTTCCCCTTCATCAAAAACAATGATGGTTCCAGAGGAGTCCTAGTCACATGGATAGGCTGTTGAGCCGTCCAAGACTGGGGACGATGGTTCCCTTTTGCGAGTTGGTGCGTGGATAAACGGGCTTCGGCTTAGTATCGGCTCGCAGAATCGGTTTCTTGACCCAGTCTTGGCAGTTTAACAATATTATCCTTGATTATCTTATATTTTAATTTGTTTTAACTTTTCCCTTTAAACCCAGCATGCATTCATATAGGAATTTGAATTAACGTTGGAAAATCATTCTGATGAGTTGATTTGGAGAGTCAAATTGATCTTAATCTTTCCCAGATATGAGATATTCATTGCTGATGGAATCCTCAGTTCGTTTTGTCGCTGTTTTGGGTCATTTTCTCGAAAGCTCCTTGTTTGGATTTCTATCGTCTTATTTCAATCATTTTTCCCTTGATCCACCTTGGCTGCAGCACATCCACATTGGCTGGTAACCGCTCCCCAATGGTGAAACCTACAGATTTGTGACCTGGGGTACTTCCACCGCGCTGGAAGTTGATCATTCTTTTGTCTCCTTCGTGCCCGCGTGCACACTCCCTCTTTTATCCAAACATCGTTGATTTCATTGAATTTCCCGAGATTGCTTCATCTCGAGCTTTTGATTTCATTCTCATCAAGTGATGTTGATTGCGTGTCTCATCACACCTTGGCATCTACTTTTCAGTTCGCTCTGCTCCCTTGCAAAGCAGACGCCAAGGCGGGGTAGCTGTAGACACGCCAAAGTTGACGTTACTGTGAGTACATCTCATATTGCCTTGTAACGTCCCAATTTGACCCTCAAATTACCTCTGTTTGAGTGGTTTTTCTCACTTTTCTTGGATTTCTCCATTCTTCCTCTCTTTTCCTATTTTTTCCTATTTTTCTGGATTTTCTGGGTATTTTTCTCTATTTTTATGTATTTTTTAGAAATAACGACTTGATGTGGGGCGTCTTTTAAATAACGGCTTAGCCTTGGGCGTTTCTAAAAAAATTGACGACTATATTGGAGGGCGTCCATTCTTTCAAATTTCCATTTTTCTGGATTTTTTTGAGAATTTTTCTGAATTTTTTGAGAATTAACGACTTACAAGGGGACGTTATTTTGAATTTGAAAAGAATAAAAAAAATCAACAATTGAATTCACGACGTATACACGGTCGTCTCTTTCAAATTGATTATTTTAATATTATTTTTGACCCCCTTCCAGAGATGATTTGGTGACCTTCCGGGTATCAGAAAAATATGTAAAAATAGTCATTGGAATCAACACATTGAGATGCACCTCCACCTAAAAAAAGGGAAAATAATATTGAGAAATGAAAAATGACCCTATTTTGAGTATTTTGAATTAATGTCCCTTGGTAGGGCGCGTTTTTAAACACGCCTTTGACTCAGACGTGTTTCGTAATTTTTCAAATATAGAAAGATCTATTTCCAAATTTAAATCCAGGAAGTGACGCCCTTGTACCGGTCGTGTTTTTAATTAACGCCCTATGGAAGGTCGTCAATTTCAGAATTGACGCCCCTATCCAAATCGTGTTTCATTTTCTGTGTTCTAATCAAACACAGCTTTCCCCAGAAGAGTCCCTGCCTTCTTCAGTCACCTTCCTTGATTGGGATTGGAATCCTTCCCTCCTTGGGCTCTTGCCCGTTCTTATCCTTCTATCTTTGATTCAATCCTATACATAGAGCTTCTGCAGCTCTGTTATGGGGTTGGTTCGGATTCCTCTTTCTCCTGCCCTCCGTTCTTGTTCTTCTTCTTCTGTTTTTTTTTCCTTTCCTTCTTCGCAGGTTGTTGCTGTGGCTGAAGGAGGGGCCTCTCCACGGTTCTTCTTCATCATCCTTTTTAAGTCTTCTCCTCATCGAACATCCAAGCCAAAAGAAGCAGCACATGCCCCTTTTTCTTTTTATTTCGATTCTTCTGTTATTTTTATCATCATTAGTTTATACATGCGTGATCATATCTCATGTTAATTTTTCCTCTCTCAACCACGTTGAGAAATCTCCCATAGTGCACACTTGCACTCTTTCCACTATATTCATATTTTTGCATCTTCATAGCATTCATTCATCATATATATTCCTACCCTTTTGCATAGGGGTTTAAGGGCAACCACCCTTAAGGTGTGTTCTTATACAATTTTTCATGCTCATATTTTTATTAAGAATTTGATGCTACACTCACCATATTTCTAATTCAATTTCTTTATTGGTGTTTGACTGTTTTGCAAGGGTAGTCAAATTGAAGAACTCTCTTCGTCGGCCGGCCGATTTGAAGAGAAAGGAACACTCACAATCCCCGCATTCAAGGTATTTTTCGCGATCCCTCCATGTTTATTATTTGTTATATCTTTTGAGGCCTCGTGTCTCTGGCAATCACACACTCCATCTTAGCACCTCGTGCTTATTTGTGCCCTACATTGTTTATTCATTCATTATTTCATTATTTCTATTTGTCTAAGTGGATTTCTTAGAATCTACAAGCCGCTGAAGCCTAAGGTGGTCAAAAAGACGGGCGCTGGTGTCCCAGGCGGAGCAACAGAAGGGGTCGTGACAAATGAGCAGGTGAGTGCGGTCAACAATGCCAACTTTGCAGCCAACCCAAGGCCTCTACAAATGCCCCGGTTTCCCCTTCAACCAGGTCCCTTCCCCTCTCGTCCTCCACCCCAAAACAATCCACCCCAGGATAATATGCCTCCACTGCTTCAACCCCAGCAACAACAACCTCAACTCCAGCAACAACAACCACCACCTCAGTACAACCAAGTTCCACCTCCAGGGAATTATGGCCTACAGTAGCAACAAAGGAGGCCGATTGGCCCCAAGAGAGCCTACTACCCACCATTGCCAGAAACCTTAGCAGATATTTTCAATGCCCTCATGGCCTCAAACACACTCATCCTACCCAGGGAAAGGCCAGTGTGGCCCCCGAATATTGATACCTCCAGATACTGTGTCTACCATAGGCAGCCAGGACACACAGTAGACACCTATTTCCAGTTCAAAGATTACGTCCACGATACAAACGATGAGGGTGGAATTGACTGGGATGAAATAAGACGATACGTTGCCGCTCTCAAGGCTAGGAGACCTCCTCCTAGGCCACAGCAGCATTTACAACAGCAATAACAGCAGCAGCCACAATAACAGCAGCAGCCTCAGCAGGCCCCACAACAACAGCCCAACATGGGCATAATCCAGAATCCATTACCGAAGCACCAGCAGCCCAATCATCAGGTCAACCCCATCTCCTCCTTCCCGGAAGTCGGGAGAGAGCATGTGTGGCACTCGGAAAGTACCTATATTCTTTCTAACGCCAACCCTATCGTCGCGCAACCCCCTCGCCTTGCCCGGGTAGCACCTCTCTCCCATCAACTCGCGTCAGTACCACCTTCACCATTTTCACTACCACTACGCCCTCTCATTCGCACCCCGATAACCTATCAGCCGAGACCCTCCATTACGCCCTCACATCCTCTCACCTTCTCTCACTCCCTCGCTTTACCATCCACCTCTACTGCATTTACCCCCATGCCTTCTAAGCCCCTTATCACCCATCAACCGTACATAACCCCGTCTATCTCCACCATTCCACCACCAATGCCTTCAAAACCACTCATCACTCAGTATCCACAAAACCATTACCCGCTTCAAGCTTTACCCACTTCCACTTTGCCTCCACCTCCACCTTCCAGACCCTTTATCTTTCATAACCCGTGCGATATCCCCTCTACCTCTACCATGCCTCCACCTAACAAACCCCTCGTCAGAATCCCCACTCCTATCATCACCCCTACGTCGTCAACCATTCCTCCACCACTACCCTTCAAACCTCTGATAAAACCCACTGCTACCCCTATAGAGGTGCAAAAGCCACAGGCAATGGTGCTCCGGAGTGGAAGGATTTTTCACAGGGTTTTTCCCCAGAACAGTCAGAACCTCGAGCAATCTCAGCCAGAGAAGGATGATGGTTTTTCCCCGGAAAGAGCTATCCCTGGAACATAGTATGATCTATTGAAACACTTGGACAAGACACCTGCTTGGATCTCCATCCTGGAGTTGCTTCAAAGATCCACATCCCATCAGGCGGCCTTAATGGAGTACCTTCAAAGGGTCATGATAAATGAAGACCTCCCCGTGGAAAAAATTTCAGCCGTCTTGACACCAACGGACACACAACCGGCTATCATGTTCCACAACTATGAACTCGCCCCCAAAGAAGCTCGGAAATATGCACTGTGCATTTCAATAAAAATTAATGGGGTATCCATAAACCCGTGTCTTGTAGACACGGGTGCATCCAAAAATGTGATCCCCATGAGCACCCTTTAGTTGTGTGGGGTCGACGAGAAACAAATAAGACCTTCCTCGATCACAGTCACGGCTTATGACAATAGCAAAAGGCCGCCGCAAGGGATGATTATTCTAAGGGCAGAGTTAGGCCATATCTCAATTCTCACGGAATTCCATGTCCTCGACATGGACCCCACATTCAAGGCCATACTGGGTTGCCCCTACATTGAAGCCATGGATGCTGTGCCTTCCACCAACCATCAGTGCCTGAAGTTCCCTTACAACGGGAGAATTATTAAAGTGGTCAGCACACCTGTCCTTCATACAGTGGATGCTATCAACACTTCTCTGCCCTCTGTTTTGCCGTCTCATCGGCCCATATTGTCACTGCTGGACGTGCGTGACTTATCTCACATTTCGCTAGCACCAAAGAAGCTGGTCAAGGCAACCACGCAATATCTCCCTTTTCACTCCAAAGGTTGGGAGATTATGAAGAACATCGGCTATCAACAAGGCAAAGGCCTGGGCACACAGCTACAGGGTAGGCTCAAGCCGCCGAAGGAAATTAGGCCGAACCGTAGGTTTGGCCTAGGCTTCAAAGGACCATTCAAGGCGGATTGGAAGCCCCTCACATGGACCCTATCAAACCACTTCAACAAAGGGCCCGTTGTTCAGATGGGAGATTACCCGCAAGAAGTACATGGGGTATCGCATGCTGTATTTGTGACTGAAAAATGTCCGAGGGTCACCAAAAGAGGCAAGGTCAAAGATCCGGAATGCGAGTGGGACAGATGGTTTGATATACAGGACATTTCCGTTGCACTGGAAAGGATGTTCTCGTCTCCCCAGGTTGAAGGACCGCCATTGATCTCCGAGAATATCACCACTGTCACCAAGGTTCCAAGTTATCCTCGTCCTCGCTAGAAGGACCCTGCCACTAGCGGATCTTCATCCGCCATCACCATCACCACTGACGACTCGTTAGCCGTCATCTTCTCCATTCACTCGTCACCGCCTTTGTTGCTATCATCTTCCTGGGCCAGACGGTTGTCTGATGACCTTCCCAGATCCCCTTCTCTGTCTACGTACCTACGCGGGTTTCTCAACCCGCGCCAGGTCTTCAATCATGATCTGCTCTACGAGCCTCCCAATCCTCTAGCCATAACCACTTTTCTCTCTCCTCCGACCTCTTATCACTGTTTTGTCATCAAAAATGAAAATAAAAAAAAACGTCAATTTTCAAACTCCTCAACAGCACATCTTCGTTGAGGAAACCTCCTACATCTCCCACGGGTGCATCCCTCCCTGCGGACCACCCGTCCAAGGTCCGATGAGCGACCTTTTCTACCCCTCCTTTGAGGGGTCTTTCCCTGTACATTCTTCACCATCCTCTTCATCTTTTCCTTCTTCTGTAAATAATGTCAGTCAATCTAGGTCAAAGGCAGTACCTAGGAAGAAATCCAAGGGTAGGCAGATCCCTCGTCGGTTCCTTCTGGATTTAGCTGCCAGGTGTCAGGCCCTTCTTGCCATCCCCGAGTTGCTAGAAGATCCCATCCAGCTACCGGAAATAGAGTGTGAGAGAAACTGTGCAATTGATGAGGGGTATGGAGTCTACGAGATCACGGATGAAGAATACCCTACTGAGGATGAGGGTGAAGAATATGAGGATACGGCTGGCGCATATGCTAGTGGAATAAGAAGATTCGACGAGCCGTCAACCGCCGTAGAAGAGTCCACCAAAGAAGTCAACTTGGGAACTGAGGAAGACCCTAGGATCATCCTCATAAGTGATAACCTACCACCCTCTGAAGAAGAGGCATTAATTGAGGTTCTCAAGGAATATAAGGACACGTTTACGTGGAGCTACGAGGATATGCCGGGACTGGATTCAACCCTGGTCGAACACCGTTTAACCCTAAAACCAGGGTCCGTCTCGGTAAAACAAAGGTTAAGGCGTTTCCACCCTCAGATGGCTTTGAAAATGAAAGAAGAGGTCGATAAGCTCCACAAAGTCAGGTTCATTAGAGTCGTTCTTTATCCTCAATGGGTGGCGAACATTGTCTCGGTCATGAAGAAAGACGGGAAAGTCAGGATTTGTATCGACTTCCGGGACCTTAACCGCGCGTGTCCAAAAGATGATTTTCCCTTACCTCACATTGATGTGTTGATTGATAACACGGCAGGCTACGAAACCCTCTCATTCATGGATAGATTTTCAGGATACAATCAAATTCGCTTGGCAGAAGAGGATCAGGAGAAGACGTCATTCACTACCCCTTGGGGAACATATTGTTACGTGGTCATGCCGTTCGGGTTGAAGGATGCTGGAGCTACTTACCAAAGAGCTATGATGGTCATATTTCATGACATGATGCACATATATCTGGAGGTGTATGTAGATGATTTATTGGTGAAATCAAGGACTAGGGTGGAACATCCAGAAGTTTTGGCTAAGGTCTTGCAGAGATCAAGGGAGTTCCAATTGAAAATGAACCCGAAGAAGTGTGTGTTTGGTGTGTCATCGGGTAAATTACTGGGTTTCATTGTGAGTAAAAGAGGGATTGAGATAGATCCCGACAAAGCTAAGGCTATCAGGGATATGCCGCCTCCCAAAAATTTGAGGGAAGTCCGAGGTTTAATCGGGAGGTTGCAGTTTATTCGTCGGTTTGTGTCCCAACACTCACAAAGGTGTAGACCTCTCTATGAGTTGACCAAGCCAGGAGTAGAATTCCACTGGGATTCTAAATGTCAAAAAACTTTTGAAGGGTTAAAGGAATATCTGGCTAGTCCACCTGTTCTCATTCCGCCCAAACCAGAAAAACCTCTGATCCTTTACATCTCAGTCTTGGATGACTCCGTGGGAGCCGTCCTCGCGCAAGCTGATGGAGAAGACAAGGAACGGGCAACCTATTACTTGTCCAAACTTCTCAATACCTGTGAGCAGAAGTACACAGTCATGGAGAAAACCTGTGCTGCCCTCGTCTGGGTAGTGCAGAAATTGAAGCACTATTTCTTGGCTCATGAGGTCCACTTGATTGCTCGCATGAACCCCATCAAATTCCTTCTGGAGAAATCCGTCCTTACGGATAGGCTAGCCCGCTGGCAAAATTTTCTCTCTCAGTTTGACATCACCTATATCCAGCAAAAGGTGATTAAAGGCTATGCCATAGCCGAGCATCTCGCTCACCATCCTCTTCCCAAGTTCGATCTTGTCTAATCAGAATTTCCAGATGAGGAACTAATGTCCGTCACTCAATCTGAGGATCCAATGTGGACGTTATATTTTGATGGAGCTCTGAATTCTCAAGGGAAAGGAATCGGCATTGCCCTCCTGTCGCCTGAAGACCTCACATTCTCACTGACATACCAGCTCAAATTCCCAGTTACCAACAATATAACTGAATATGAAGCTCTTCTAGCTGGCCTGGAACTCGCTCATTCTTTCCGTATCACCGAATTGCGAGTAGTAGGTGATAGTCAACTCATTCTCCGCCAGGTGCTTACTAAATATCACACCCGCGACCCTAAACTCAAGCCATACCAAGAACTCACTGCTGCCTTTGCCAAACTATTCACCAAACTCATCTTTGTCCATGTCCCTCATCATCAGAATATTCTGGCCGATGCCCTCGCTTCGTTGGCATCATCTTTAAGTTTCCCTCTAGGGAGATGGTTTGATTCCATTAACATCTACAAGCGTCACGCCCCCGCAATTGATGACGCTTCCTACGTGAATATCAAAGACAGGATAGCAAGGAAGATCCTACAGGAAGAAACCCTTGAGAAGAGGGAAATCATGTTGGCAGAAGCCGAAGAAGAACTGGCCAACGAGGAGAAACCATGGTTCTACGAAATCATCAAATACTGCAAAGATCAGTTTTACCCTAAAGGAGCCACCACAAAAGATAAGAAGGCCATAAGAAGAGTGGCTCAGAAATACGCATTGGTTGGAGGTCTACTCTATAGGAGAAGCCTTACCGGTGTTCTGTTAAGATGTCTTGATGACGATGAGGTTTGGAAATGTGTAGAGGAGACACACTCGGGTGTGTGCGGTGGCCATGTGAATAGTCAGATACTCGCCAAGAAGATCGTTCGCCAAGACTTTTACTGGCCCACTATGGAAGAGGATTGTGCCATTTATGTCCGTAGGTGTGTTAAGTGCCAACTTCACGCTGATAAAATTCATTCACCATCTTCCTCACTTCATCCAATCTCCTCCCCATGACCTTTCTCCATGTGGGCATTCGACATCATTGGTCCCTTAGGTGATCCCAATTCCCTCACCAAACAGAAATCTTTCATCCTTACTGCGACGGAATACTTCACCAAATGGGCTGAAGTCGAAGCTTACGTGGAAATCAAGGCATCAACAGTCTGCAAATTCATCATGAAGAACATCCTCACCAGGTTCGGCGTCCCAAGCACAATCGTCACCGACAATAGGCCACAGTTCATCTCCCAGGACCTTCAGGACCTCTGCAAAAGGTACGTAATTGCATTGCATCATTCGTCACCTTATTACCCACAAGGTAACGGCCAAGCGGAGGCCACCAATAAAACATTGCTCAAAATCATCAAGAAAACCTGCGAGTCTAGTAAGTTTTTAGACTGGCCAGAAAAGCTTATCGAAGCTCTATGGGCTTATCGCACTTCAATCCGTACCCCCACCGGGCAGACTCCGTTTGCCCTTACTTATGGTATGGAAGCGGTAGTCCCGTACGAGACACTGATCCCTTCTCTCAGGGTACAATTGGACGAGGAATTTTCCCTCGACGAACGTCGTAATTCACTCCTCACCTAGTTGGAACTCTTGGATGAGAAACGGTTGGCCGCTGCCGAGCATGCGCGTGTGTATCAAAATAGACTCGCTCACTTTTATCAAAAGAAAGTCGTTGAGAGAAAATTCAAAATCGGTGAGATGGTCGTAAAAATTTTTTTTGTCAAACCTGGAGGGCCGCGTTCTAAGCTCCAACCCAATTGGGAAGGACCATTTGTAATTCAAGCCGTGTACCCTGGCAACGCCTACAAGCTAGTCAACGCCAAAGGGACCGAGTTATCCCACCCTTGGAATGAGCTTTATCTTAAAAAGTACTACCCCTAACTTAGTGTCAAAAAAAAACAAAAAAAACAACAAAAGATTTTGAAAATGACTAAAAATATGGAAAATTCAAAATGTCGATGCCTGGTGATCACCATGTAGTTAAGTCACTGCATCCAACCTTCATGTTAGGATAGGGCCCATTAAGGCTTGGTAGGCACCGGGTCTTGGTCTGCCAGAACCGCGGAGATCCCTGTCCGGCCACGTCGGCCTATACTCGCTCGAAGGAAGCCAACATGTACTCACTTACGTATTTTATTCAAAAAAGTTGGTAGCATCACCGACAGTGGGGTCGCACCCAGAAGATCTCCGGAAGCTGTAATCTTTATTCTCTTCTCTTCGACCAAATGAGACAGTCGGCGCCCTTAAAACGCTGAGCATGAGAAACCAAAACTCAAACCCCTTAAGGCGAGAGTAGGATCCATTTCCTCGAGCATCGATCAGAGCACGAGAAGAGGGTAGTGTCCCCACAGGCATATGAAAGGGAGCCCACAACGTCAAACGGCTATATCTCCCTCAAGAAACACAAAATCAAAATCAAGAAAAAAAAGCCTGGTCGTGACCGTGCCTGGTGCGATAAATGGAACCCTTTAAAGCAAAAGTCTGAATCCACAAAAGGGGCCATGGAATGTAAATGCTCGAGATTTGGTCTGAAACTGTCCGAATGGGAAGAGTTAATGGGCCCTTATTCGCTCGTCGGGTTAACGGTTTTGCCGGTCCTCTTAGGAGATTTACCCCCCCCCCCACACACTTCCTTCTCCCTTAAAAGATGAAGGCTCGATGGAGTTTCCGAAGGGTGAAACCCGCCAAGGTCTGTGACCTTATTTTAGTATACGCATATGGTTGCCTACTTTGAAAAGTAAAAGTTATCGCTGCGATGGAGTCTCTGTGTTTCTGGCTGGTCAAGACCCCTGTTTACCACCTTGATGTCTTCTTGTTTAACCTCAGGCTTAGGCCAATGCAAGCGCGTCACCTATGGGTTCGACGGCGTCTGATTCCGGGTCAGCGTCGCGCTGTTTGTCGTTAGGGTTCCAGGGTGTTCCATCATATACCATCTAGAGTTGTGAGGAAATAGACCCGGGTCAGGCAAACCATTTACCTCGAAAACCTTTTGGGTGAATCCCTGTGGTCGGAAGCAACTGGGAGCCTAAGCATGGCATGACGGTATTGTCATCAGGGTATGTCTTAGCCGGCGGGATTATCATTCGAGGGGTCTAGAGGCCCAAATCAACCTAGATGTGCACTTAAGATACCCGGGAGCTTAATAAGAAACCCCTATTCTCATGTAGGTTAGGTGCCATTTGGGTGCTTGCCAAGCGTTAGCAAAAAAAAAGTGTACATATTTGTAAACAAAAAATTCTTTTTATATAATAAAACAACAAAAAAATGCCATATATATATAAAAAGAAAAGAAAAATAAATCAATTTTTGCATGATTGCATTTGTATGCATCATTTCATCTCTTGATATCGCTTGCATTCGTGTGCTTGTCTGTCGCATCTATCATCACTGCATCTTTCCTTTGCCTTCGTTAATAAAGGTTTGGCCCTTTGACCAGTTATCAAGGACAGTCAAAGTGACCATCTGCTTATTGAGCAAGGGGTCAAGTCAGAACAGATATTCTAACTTGTTTGTTTAAGTGATGTTTGCAGGAATTCAAGAAAACAAGCAAGAGATAGGAATCCAAGAATCAAACATTTTAGTCCTTCCCAAAATAAAAAATTACATCAAGTTCCACCCTCTCTCTCTGCATCACTCATCTCACTACTCTCCGGGCATAACGCTCTCAAGGGTGCTACCCAACTATGAAAAGCGGTACTCCTACCGCTCTGTACTCCCCTTCTTATTCCCACACCCCGGCGTTGATCCACGGAAGCAGCGGAGAAGCTACCAACTCGAAAGCCATGCTCTCGTGCTCTTCGGTAGCGCTCCTCACCATCTCTCAGCCACTGTTCGGCGAGACCAAGGCTGGTCCGGAGTTCGAACAGTTGGGCCTCCATGGCCCTTCGTTCCTCCCTCCCAGACAATCTGTCGGCTCTCCCTCTTTCTCTTTCTCTTTCCTTCTCTGTGCGTTCTCTTTCACGGTCTTCTCTCTCCAATTGGAGAGTGATCCTCAGCTCCATGGCATCCCTAGAGGAGTCGTCATCAGGATGACGCCGCAGTTCCTCCTCTAGCTCTGCTATTCTAGCCTCCCTCTGCGCAGCTTGGGCAAGCGCTTCTTCCGTCTCCTTTTTCTGCCAGATGTACCATCTCAGATATGCGGCAAGATACGCGGAGAACTCAACACTAAGACTCTTACCTGTATAGAGAGCATCCCTTCTGCCTCCGCGGCATGCTGCGTGGCATGAGCAAGTTACTCGTGAAGCAAGTCAAGTTCTGAGGTGGGAATCCACAAGCTGGAAGATGCACCACCTACTCCCATCGCTGAGGAAGCCGCGTCAATCTGGGCATGCTATAACCACATAAGTTAGCGGCCAACCCCTGGAATCTAGGGTTTTAATCAGGAGCGTGCACTATACACCCACCGAGACACTCAAGGTTCCACGAGCATCGCCCAACTGTTGCTCCGTCTCTGCCAAGCGAGCTCGTAAATTCGCTATCATGGCATCACAGATATCCTGCATCCATGCGGGTCAGCATTTCCACCAGAAAGCCATAAAGGAGAGAAAGAAGAAAAGAGAAAAGGGGGAGACCTACCTCCACAAGTCCTCGGGGTTGGAGCCACTCTGCGTACTTTGTCCTATATAGACGCAGGTAGTCCTCGCTATCCCGCGCATGTGATTCCACAATCTTGCCACCCCGTTGCCAGTCTTCATACTGTTCAGGGAATCGCACGCGCCAGTCAATGCAGGTTGCCGGTCCCCGCGTCTTTCTTCCAACGCGAGGTGGTGCAGCCGTATCCACCCATTCTTGAGCCAGTCCCAAGGTCCTCATAACCAATCGCAGCCGAAGCGGCTCAATTTCATTCAGGCAGTGCATCCACAATTCCCGTCCGAACCGGGCACGACTTGTTAGAACCCATGGCTGGTCGGCATCGACCATATCTGAGTAGGGTCTCCAGTTTACCTAGGTTAGGTTGTACATACACGATTAGCCAGTCAAAATCAAAAATCAAGATCAAAAAAACAAAATAATTCCAAAAATCCCACCATCGCCGCATGGAACTCCTGCAGCTCCCGCCTTAGCGCCATCAATTGGTAGGTTAGGGATGCTGCACTCATGATGGGTTGCCACCGCCTGGCTAGGGGCACCATCGCGGGCCTCCAATGCCGAGCTCTCCCCATGGAGAGGTGATAATAGCTCCACAGCTGCTTTGGCACATGTCATCAGTACCTTACAAAAAATAAAAAAAACCAAAAAAATATACAAAATAAAACCAAAAAAATACCTAGATGAATGGTGCAAAACCACTCACAGTCATCTCGCGGTCCGCTTCTTGGAACAGACCTGCAAACAAGTGCGCCAGCATGGCAGCTCCCCAGGCGTAGTACCATACTCTTTCAAGGTCTGATAGCAGCTCCAGGAAGCGACAATGGATACCGTCCCCTTTCGAGCTCAGTATCAATCTCCCCAACAGGAAGAGGAGAAATCTCCTTAAATCTATGTTGCATCTTTCCCAATTGCCGAAATCTGTGCAGTATACAGCACGACATCCTATCTCCATCCTTTCCATGAATTCTTCTGAGAGCTCATAGTCCCGTCGACGAGTATCAGTAAGCCCTAATGCATCCATGAGGGACGCCCTGGCTACCGACCATCTAGGTCCAAACCCAGTAACTTCTGGGACCTTCTCGGTAGTCCGCGTAAGTGACTGCGGTCACTGCCTCGCCATCCACCTTGAGGCTCGTAATTCGGACCACATCTTCCATACTGGGCACCATATGCCCCCAAGACATCAAGAATGCCTGACTCACTGGGTCCCATCTCTCACACAAGGCTTGGATCAGGACCAGGTCGAGCTTGATCGGCTCGATCCGAAGAAAGGTGCCAAATCCCATCACGTCTAGCCTGGCCTTCTGAAAATCCGGGAGGCCCCTGTATGCAGCCACTACCAACTCCCATGAGATCTGTGATTTCATCACACCCTACACATGCAAGGAATGGAGAGGAGGTTTGGTCAGAGGAAAGGAAGAAAGAAAGAATGGAAAAAGGGGCAGGAAAGCTCGGCTTACGAGTTGCAATCGGGTCCTTTCACTGAAGTGCCCTTCGAGATCCCAGAGCTTCCTGGAACTGCTACTGCTGGACCTGCTCCTCTTCGAGGAATGGGAAGATTCACCCTCCATCTCGACCTCAGAATTCTGAGTTCCTCCTCTTCCGTGGGAATTTGTACTCTTCGAGTTGGCTCTCGATGACCCTGGAAGAACAAAAGAGCAGGTACTTATAGAAATTGGAAGAGTGCAAAATAAGATTGCCTCCGATAGCCCTTGTGATGAGGCACCTGCCATACGGTCCCACATGTGTTACTTCACCACTCGCGCAAGGTGATTGATTGGATGGTGTAATACAACGACCCGCACCTATGTTGTCTAGGGATGCCCTATCATGTTTTGGAGGATGTCCGCAAGATTTGAAATATCGTCCGGGAGAAGGGACTAGAGCTGTCATTATTGACTTCGACGACAGATTCCCGTAGGAAAATGATCACAACAAGACGCGATTCTCCGTTCAGGGCGGAGTCTCGACAGACACATCATATGGGCACAATGCAAAGAAGAAGAAGCGTGGGGAAGAAGGAACGCACAAGAGAACAAACAAGCAGCAGAAAATCAAATCACTCCACTCAAAAGTTTACATAAACTATCATAAACATCATAATCATAGAGAGGAAGCGAGTCCACTAGCTCACCAACTCTCGCCATTATCTTCATGCTCGTCCCTCTAGGCGTCCCTCTCCTCTGCCCTGAGGTGAGGGTCCCTCAAAAGCCTCCGGGATCCCCGTGCAGCAGCGCCTGCCTCGCCTCGTGGCACCTGCTCCACAGCAGTGGTTCGCTGCTCCTCCCCTGGCGTGGCGAAGAAGTCACTAGCAGCAAAGCGGCCAGACTGGCGGAATGGCTCACCGAACTCCCGCGCTCTCTCGTAGCGCGTCTCCATCGCTCCTAGCCTCTGCACCACGACCTGAAGGCCTAGCTAGAGCTCCCTCATCTGGGCCTCCAAAGCCCTCCTCTTGGCCTGATCTCGCTGCCGCTCGACCCTTCTCTCTTCTCTGTCTCTCTCTGCCTCTATCCTTGTCACCTGGAGAAGGACCCTCAACTCCAGGGTGTCTGGAGAAGGCCTCTCCTCACCACGACGCCGCAGATCTGCTACGACTGCCACCCAGGCATCACGTTCCTCTTCCGCCCGGGCCGCACGGGCTACCGCGCCAGCAAGTTGCTCTCGGAGGGAGGCAATCTCGAGAAAAGGGGCCGAAGAACTAGAAGATGCGCCGCCGGCCATTCCCACCATCGCTGTCTGCTGGGCGCGCTAGAACAAGCAAGCAACGGCCATCAGCTAAGCTCCGAATTTAAAAACAAAATGCAGCACTTAACTTACCAGGAGCGATAGTTCCTGTTGAGTGACGGCCAGCTGCCGCCTGGCCTCTACCAGTTGGGCGCGCGCGCTGTTGATGTCGCGCGTATCCCCAGCTCGGGGAAACCCCGCATAACTCTCTCTCTACTGCCGCAGGAAGTCGGCACTGTCATGCACCAATACGCTCCCTTGCTGTCCAGGGAGACGTATGCGCCAGTCCTCAAACTTCGCCTTACCGCGACTCTCCTTCCTGACGCGGCCCGGCTCATCTGCACTCACCCACTCATTGGCCAGGCCCAGCGTCCTCGCCATGTCCTACACCAAGAAAGAAGGACCTCGCGTTATAACAAAGACGCGTCTCCTGTCTAGGACGCGTCCATCGTTTGAGTGCAACACTCGCCGAACCCTTTCCCCCCTCGCGCGGCTCGCTTCAAAACTCAAAATGGATCAAAGAGGGGGAAATCGAAGCACTCACCGAGCCGTGTTCACCTCCTTCCGCGCCATCGGGCCCCTCGGGTCCCTCGGGTCCCTCGGGGGCCCGAAGCGGCCCTTCCTCCTCCATGGACGCCATTCCGTGCTCTTCCGTGTCTCTCCTCGAGCGAGGAGTCCCTCGTCCCTCTCCACCTTCACCGTGGTCGGGCCCACCGAACTCCATCGATCGAGGGGAAGAAGATGAAGACGGGCGAGCGAGTTTCGACGAAAGGTGGGCTCGTTTGCGGGTAAGGCATGGGAGAAGAAAGGCCGCTTGACGCTTTAAATTTGAATTCGAAGGTTAAGACGCGTCCTCGCGCCTGGACGCGCCCAAAAAAGGGAGAGAAAAGAAACAGAATCCCCCAGTGCAAAGCATAGTTCCCCACTGATCAGGGCAAAGTCTCGTAAAGTGTGCCTCAAAACAACTTGGTGCAGCAGAAGTGTGGGAGAGAAAAAGTGCACACAACACAAGGAATTATTTCATTTCGCATAAGCAAATGGTCATAGTACATCATACAGTGAGGAAGGTGGGGAGTACAAGCAACTCTCTAACTCTCACTACCACCCTCCTGATCATCTCTCTCCTCCCTCCTCTAACGGGGATCCCTAGGGGGCCTCTGCGAGCCCTAAGAGGCCGTGCTCGCCTCCCCAGGTGGCACCATGCCAGCCTCCAAGGCGCGACGACGCTCCTCGGCCGAAGAGACTAGGAAGCTACCCATGGAGAACGAACCGGACTGACGAAGCCGCACACCGCGCTCCTTCGCCCTCTGATACCGCTCCTCGCTCTCCCGAAGTCTCCCCTCCGCCGTGCCAAGGCTCAGTCGGAGCTCCATCACCTGGGCCTCTAGAGCCCTCCTCTCGTCCCAATCTCGATGTCGCTCTGCCCTCCTGTACTCCCTCTCTCTCTCTATGCTCTCCCTATCCCTCTCCCTCTCCTCTCTCTCCCGCATCGCCTCTCTCCTCGACCGCTCAAGGGCAAACCGCAGATCCCGCACGTCGCGAGGGAGCTCCTCAACCTCCTGTCGCTGCTCCTCCTCCAGCTCCGCAATCCGGGCGTCACACTCTGCCGCCCAGGCGTTGCGCTCCTGCTCGGCACGAACAGCACGGGCCAGGGCCTCTCGAATCTCGGCCACCTGGCAAAGCACGCATGCACCATAAGAGAGCAGTGAAAGAAGAAGACCAATTGGAAAGAAGTCGGGGTCAAGCAGACACTCACTCGGGCTGCGCGGTCGACACTCACTCGGGCCCAAGCAGACACTCACTCGGGCCGCGCGGTCGCGCTCGGCCTCCTCAGCCCGGGCCACCGCGTATGCCAACTACTCCTGAAGGGCAGAAACCTCCAGAGGAGGACCCCATGAACTGGAACCCGCTCCACCAGCCATCCCAGCTACTGCAGCCTGATGGGCCCGCTAAAACACATGGCAAACGACAGTCAGAGGCTAAGTATCAAAAATCTAAGTCACAAAAAATGCGTTGCATAGACTCACCAGGATCTCCAACTCCTATCGGATGGCCGCCAACTGTCGCCTGGCATCTGCCAGCTGGGCCTGCAGGTCAGCAATCATGTTATCACGATCATCCTACATTGCATATGAGTGTCACATGCATATACATATAGAAGAGTGAAGCATTTTTCAGTTCACACTTACCGCTGCCATACCACCGAGGAAGAGGTGGTCCCCGTACGTAGCCCGATACCGTCTCAAGTAATCAGCGCTGTCCTGTACATGGGACACCACTGGGGCCCCGCCCTACTGCTAGTCCTGGTACTGTGCTGGGAAGCGCGTACGCCAGTCCACGATCTTCACCTTCCCCTTGGTCTTCCGCCCGATGCAGACCGGCTCATCTACATCGACCCACTCCTGGGCTAGCCCCAACGTCCTCATGACCAGCCTGAGCCGCAGCGGCTCGATCTCGTTCAGGCAATGGACCCACACGTCCCGCCTGAAACGAGGAAGACCCGCTACAACCCAGGGCTGGCCAGCGTCACCTCTCTCCTCCACACCACCTGTATCACCATACATGCATCATGTTAGTTTCCATTAAGTCACATGCATAAAAACACCAAAAATCATACCCGTCATACCATAGCCTCGGGGTACTCGCTCAGCTCCCGACGAAGCGACGCCAGCTGGTAGCCGTGTGGTGCCGCTACCATGACCGGCCTCCACTATCGCGCTAGAGGAACGGCTCTCCTATTCCCATGCCTGGCCCTCCCCATCGGGAAGTAGTAATAGCTCCACACCTGCATCCATCATACATCATTAGCATGAATAATTACATATTTAACTACCGTAAGGTGCATAAATAAATTGTTTACCTAGAGAAAAGGTGCGAAGCCGCTGACTGTCGTCTCCCTCTCTGAAGTCTGGGAGAGATCGGCGATCAAATGGGTAAGCAAAGCCGCTCCCCACGCATAGTGACCCACTCTGTCAAGGTCCGCCAGGATCCCGAGGAAGTGGCAGTGGATGCCGTCCCCCTTCGTCCCCAGCAGAAGGCGGCCCAGGAACAAAAAGAGGAACCTCCGGAGGTCTAGATCCACCAGCTCCCGCTCGCTCGGGTCCTGGGTGAAAGCTGCACGGGCGTCTCCCTCCAGTCGTGCCAGAAACTCCGCTCCAGTCTCGCTAACCCGCTGATGCGGGTCAACGAATCCGAGCACCTTCATAATCTCCACTCGGCCGACTATCCTGCTGTCTCTGTCAGTCACGCTCGTCTCTAACCACAGCAGGTCCAGGGCACTCTCTCGGTAGTCAGGGTAGGTGACCTCGCTGACTGCCTCTCCGTCAACTCGTAGCCCGGTGATTCGAGCTACGTCCTCTAGTGTCGGCACCATATGCCCCCAGGGCATCAGAAATGCCCGGCTCGGCGCATGCCACCGTTCCCTCCATGCTTGGATAAGAGGAAGGTCGAGCCGGAAGGGCTCGATCCTGAGGAATGCTCCAAAACCCATAGCATCCACACGCGCCCTCTGGAAGTCCGGCAGCCCACGATATGCTGCCACCACTAGGGCCCAGCTGATCCGGCTCTTCATCACGCCCTGCACACCACAAAAATAAACAAAAAGAAACACATCAGCATCAGGATAATAATAATAAATAACACTGTATATGATTTTTTTTATTTATGTTAAAATATTTATATTTATTTTTAGAGGCGTCCAACCCCGTGGACGCCTTCTTTATATTTTCTTTATTTTATTTTATTTTTAACAAAAACCAACAAAAATAAAATAAAAATAATATATCATGAAGGCGTCCAATTTTGTGGACGCCTCCTTAGTTTTAATTATTTTTTATTACGTAATACCCCAAAAAATAAATAAAAATTAAAATAAAACAAAAGAAAAAAAAGAAAATCTGGAGGCGTCCAGGCCCCTGGACGCCTCCTTCCCTCACTCCCCGGCCTTCTCCACATAGTCTCTTGCCCACCTATTTAGCCTATTAAACCAACAAATTGGAGTTCTGAGGAGCTTACCGGGTCATGCTCATCCTCTCCCGCGTCGCTAGCACCCGCAGGGCCCTCCACTGCCAAAAGAGGCGCCTCCTCTTCCACGGCAATCTCCTCCGCCACGGCAGCCTCCTCGGCATCATCCCTCGGCCTCCTCGGACGACGAGCCCGTCGTTTCCGCTTCTCTCCACCCTGACTCGGGCCTCCTTGCTCCATCAAGGACTGAGAATGAGTCGTCCAGAGCAGATTGGGTCGTTAGAATGAACAGTAGAAGTGAACAGGGGGTGAGGCCCCCTATATATAGAAAATCACCCATCTTTGGGGCGTCCAGGCGCCTGGACGCCCCCAAAATGAAAAATTCAAAAAAAATAAAAAAAAACTAGGAGCATCCAGGGCCCTGGACGCCCCCAAAATAAAAATTTCAAAAAAAATAAAAATATAAAAACTAGGGGCGTCCAGGCCGCTGGACGCCCCCAAAACAAAAATTTCAAAAAAATAAAAAAAAACTAGGGGCGTCCGGGCAGCTGGACGCCCCCAAAAGAAAATTTTCAAAAACAGAAAAATAAAAAAACTAGGGGCGTCCAGGCCCCTGGACGCCCCCATTAAAAATAAAATATATATATATATATATATACATGTTCATGTCATGAATAATAAAAAAAAAGAACACAAAGAAAAATAAAAATCATAAAAAATAATAACTTAGGGAACAGTGGTCCAAAATGCCAAAAGTCAGATTCTATTCCATCAGAAAGTAGAGTGAGCTACATCGGGGGCTTAGGCGCCTTAGGCCTTAACTTCCCCAGTTCGGTTACATAAGCTCTCCACAGCTCACATTCTTCCCCCAAGTGTTCTAAGGCCTTTCCCGCAACACTTGTCTTCAAGGGTGCTTTAACGGCCTTCGCTTCCTTCGCATCTGCTTTCGTACCCAACTCCCTCTTCTTCAAAGGGACGATGCCAGTCAGTAGTGGGAACAAGTGACGTGGAATGCCGATCTGGAGGCAGCACCGATGCGCGTTGTAAAGGACAAACTCAGTCGCGCCGATCAGTTGGAGTGCAACTTCGGGAGAAGACCTCATGAGGAGTTCGAGTGAGAGTAGACATGCCGGTGCGCAAGTGAAGAAGCTTTGTGTCATGGTTCGAAAGTGAGACCGCCAGTCTTCCCGTTTCTTCAGCCACGGAACACGGTTCGCCACGGTGCCACCGAAGCCTAACACGTCGGCTATGTGATGAAGGGGGCTTTGTTGGAAGAGCTTCGAAGCGGTTGGCATTCCCTCACAGTGATCAAATTTGAAATGCAAATCAAGCCAGCAATTCAGGACAAGTGCGCAACCAAAAGGAGGCTTACCCATGCTCGAGGCAGTAAGGCCACTATAGAGGTAGGCAAGGACAGCGGGTCCCACCCTCTTTCCACTCCAGATCCCGCAGATAGCACTCAGTTGGTCTTCCTCCACTATGTTGTCGGTATACGGAAACAAGAGAGCACCCGCCAGACAAATGGTGAACCCTTTCATGATTCCCTCCAAATAGTCATCGTCTGGTGACCCTTTCAGGACATCCATAACCCATTCCGCAAGCCTTTGCAAATCAATTCCCTTTTGAGTACGGACCTTTCTGGCTGCATCGGGCGGCATGAAGCTTCCAAGGACGCTCTCGGAAGTCCCCCGTGTCAGCATCCGCATAGCCTTCGCCTTCCCGTCACTCTTGAATTTCTTCAATCCGAGCAGAAGTTCCACCTCCTCAAGGAGGATGGTCGCCTAGAAAGTCAGGAAAATGCAAGTGTGGGTCTGGGGATGCCAGATCTCCACTAGTGCGCCCATAGCCGCCCAATCCATGCGGATTCTCTCGTAGTGCTTGGCGTGAACAAGGAGCCCCTGAAGATGCCACTTCGAGAGTATGGCCCTCATGCCGATGGAGATGTTGGAAGTTAACTTGGAAAGCCATGGCAGTTTGGAAAACTTCCTCGGACCTGGGAAGAGTGGATATGGCTAGAAGAGAAAAAGAAAGAAGAAGAAAGTAAGGAAGTAAGAAGAAGGTTCACATGGAGAAATTTGAAATAAGTCAGCTTACCATATGTGACATAATCGTCCCACTCAGATGACCCTCGAGGTCGGAAAGTCACCTGATCTCGCTGCTAGGCCTGCTCCTCTTCATAACGCAAGAAGACTCTCCTTCCATCCCGAAATCTCTAGATTCTTCTCTCCTTCTCCTCCTGAGCTTTCAAAACTCACCTTGGTGCATTTGAATGAACTAGCCTAAGGGAAGTACTTATAGGAAGGGAAGGGCGCTACAGGACGGAGCATGTCACATCAGTGGTCAGTTGTCAAGATTTTGTCTGGATCTCCTTTGTATTGTGGTGCGATTCTGCTATGATTCTGGTACTTTCTGGTGTTACTAATCTATGTTGGTCTATGCAGGTTTTACTAACGGACGTCTTTGTCCTATCTCCTGTCCCACCTTTCAATGTTTGGTCTCACCATGTCATGCATCATACTATATGATATCTACGCTATTAGAGCATGTCAAGGACCTTGCGACCCGAACGAATCTGGGATTTGAGTTCCCCTTCAACAAAAATGGTGATGATTCCAGAAGAATTTGGGTTGTACGGATAGGCCGTTAACTTGTGATAGCATGGGGATGACGGTTCCGTTCAGTGCGTTGGTGCGTGGATAAACGGGCCCCGGCTCAGTATCGGCTCACTGAATCGGTATCCTGACGCGTTCTTAACGAGTTGACAATATTATCATTGACTATTCTCCATTTTAGTTTGTTTTAAATTTTTCTTTAAACCCAGCATGCATTCATATAGGACTTTAAATTTATTGCGGAAGATCATTCAAAGTGATTCGATTGTGAAAGCAGCTGTGCTTAAATTCTTATAATATGAGATATTCCATTCTGAATGAAGTACTGAGTTTCCTTGAGACAGCCCCGCACTGTTCTACCAAAAGAGACCCTTGTTTGGATTGATCCTCAAATATTCCTTTATTTTTACTCTATTTGACCCACCTTGGCCGCAACACTTCCACATTGGCTGGTAATCGCTCCCCAAGGTGAAACCTGCAGGTTTACGACCCAGGTACTTCCACACATAGAAGTTGGTCCCCTTTTCTATTCGTGCCTGAGCGCACATTTTCCCCGTTCCTTGTTTGATTTTCGTCCAAGCAGATGTTGAATTCGGAAGACCATCTTCAAGGTCGTCTCGTTGAAAACTCTGAAAACATTCCAAAACCATAATGTTGAAAGCGTGTCTCATCACACCTTGTCATCTACTCTTCAGTCCATTCCACTTCACTTCAATGCCATTCCACTACGTTTCACTCCCTTACAAAGCAGACGCCAAGGCGGGGCAGCTGTAGACACGCCATTCTTGATATTACCGTGAGTAAATCTCATGTTACACTATGATACCCCAAGGCGGCCTTCACATTTTTAATTACTCCGATGATTTCCTATTTTTATGAATTTTTTTGCATTTTTTTGATTTTTTTTTCGTGAAAAATCATGGAGGTGTCCAGGAGACTAGACGCCTCCATGAATATAAAAAATAAAAATATAATAATTAAAAAAATCAAAAACATCATGGAGGCGTCCACTTGCCTGGACGCCTCCATAAAAATGAACAAAAAAATAAAAAAATAATATCATGGAGGCGTCCACTTGCCTGGACGCCTCCATCAACTTGCCCACGGGGCCCCGGCCATCGATCGTCGATTTGTCGTGTGTGAAAAAATCCAAAATGTGGAGACGTCCTGTCAACTGGATGCGCCCATTTCTGAATCACGGGCGTCGATCAAAACCACGGGTTGTGCCGAACCACGTGCAGCTTTCGGCGGGAATTCGGTGGGCCTTTATGGAGGCGTCCAGGCCCCTGGACGCCTCCAGGAAAATATTCAGAAAAAATAAATAAAAATAGAATAAAATATTATTTTGACCCTGGTGAAGGTGTCCAGGGTCCTGGACGCCTCCATCCTCCGGAGCCCTATAAATAGAGGCCCCCCCACCTTCAGTTCGAGAGAGCTTCGAAGAGATCCGATAGGCTGCCGGAGCCCAGAGGCTGCCGGAGTCATTTCAAACCCGTGTGGTTCTTTTGTAGGTGGAGGTTCTGTCGGCTTCTCGGGTGCCCACGCTCGCGAGAGGAAGGTCGTTTTCATCCACCGCGCTTCCACGTCGTCCCTATGCTGCCGAAGCTCCGCCGGATCCCGCCATCGGCGCATCCAATAAGCCAATTCTCTCCACTTTTTCTCCGTAGTTCTTCGCATTCATCATTTTGCATCCTCTATCTCCCTTTATAAGGGCATCTTCTGCTATATATTTCTTGCATTCATCATCGCATTTTCTTCCTACTCGAGTACGAGAGGGGTTTAAAAATAACACCAACCAGGTGTGTCTTGTCATGATTTTCTCACTTTTTATTATGAAAGATTGATACTACACTGCCGTTTTCTAATTCCATCTGTTTACTGTCTGTTGTTTTACAAGGGTAACCGAGGAAAGCCCTCTCCGTCGGCCAGCCGGAAGGAGAAAAAGAAGTAACCCGCCATCTCCCGTTCTCGAGGTAGGCACGATCACTCTTTTACTTTGGGGTCCTCGACCCCTGGCGATCACATCATATTTTTGAAGCTGCGGCGAGTAATTTCCCGCAATGGCCGTTTGAATTTCTGTCATTATATTTTTTATGCTGCTTTCCTACCTGTCATATTCTCGAGGCCGCGTCGAGTTACTTCCCGCAATGCCGTTTAAATTTCATTACTCATATTCTACCTTGTCCTTATATCTATCTCTTACAACTGTCATATTCTCGAGGCCACGGCGAGTTACTTCCCGCAATGGCCGTTTAAATCTCTGTTATTTATACTCTGCATTATTCTCATATCTGTCTCTTATATCTGCTATATTTTCGAGGCCGCGGAGGGTCATCTCCCGCAATGGCCGTTTAAATTTCTGTCATTATATTATGTGTTATTCTTACGTCGTGTTATACTCTCGAGGCCGCGGCGAGTCACTTCTCGTAATGGCCGTTTCAATTTCTGTTATTTAATTTTTGCACTGTATCTGTCCCGCTCGACCCATCGGAGCAATCTCCCGTGGTGGCCCCTTCTCTCTTCTCTCTTAATTTCTTTGTGTTGCAGCATAAAGCCCGAACATAAACAAAAAGGAGCCCGCGCGCTCCGCATCTTCATTTCTAAACCGCGTGACGTCGCTCACACTCGTCCCGTGAAGAAAAGCAAGCCCAGCAACGAGTGCAAGCGGCTCACCGACCTCGAAGGGCATCTTAGCAAGAGAATTCATTCTCGAATGGTGAGTTAACATCTCTTTTCGTGTTTCTGCAAGACTTTCTTGCACTCATTTTTGCCTTCTCCGCTTTTCTTTCCAGTCGTACCCTCTCTTTCCTGGCTCGAGGAAGTTTTCAAGGCTGCCATGGGTGTCAAAGCTCACTTCGAATATCTCGATCAGCATGAGGGCCATCATCACAAAGTGGCACCTCCAAAGGCTTGTAATTCATGCCAAACATTATGATGATATTCACATGGATTGGGCGGCTATGGGTGCACTGGTAGAGCTTTGGCACCCTTAAACCCATACATTCATTTTCCCCACTTTCGAGGCGACTATTCTTCTCGAAGAAGCAGAACTTCTGATTGACTTGAAGAAATTCAAGAAAAATGGTAAGGTAAAGATCATGCGCATGCTTAAAAAGGTGACTTCTGAGGGGATACTCAGAAGCTTCATGCCGTCCGGAGTTATCAAGGGCGTCCAGACTCAGAAGGGAATCCATCTGCAAAAACTTGCAGATTGGGTCATAAATGCCCTTGAAAGATCGACAAGTGATGATGATCGCATTGAAGGGATCATGAAGGGATTCACCATCTGCTTAGCGGGTGCTCTCCTATTCCCTTATATTGACAACATAGTGGAGGAGGATCAGCTAAGCGCCATTTGTGGAATTTGGGAAGGAAAAAGAGTGGGACCCGCTGTCCTCGCCTACCTTTACAGCGGTCTTACGGCTTCCACCATGGGCCAGCCCCCCTATGGGTGCATGCTTCTCCTCAATTGCTGGATCGATCTCCACTTCAAATTTGATCGCTGCGAGGAGGCACGAACCACTTCCAGAATTTTCCAACAAAGCCCCATTTATCACATGGTTGATGTGTTGGGTTTTGGCGGAAGTGTGATCAATTGCATACCTTGGCTAAAGTCACGTGGAGACTGGCACACTTACTTCAACACTTTGGAGAGGGATGCATTTACTCACGCGCCAGCATGTTTACTTGGACGTGAGCTTCTTACAAGATCCTCCCCTAACGCGGAACTCCAGCTTATTGGTGCAACTGAATTTGTTCTTTACAGTTCGCACTGGTGTTGCCTGCAAATCGACCTTCCGCGACACTCTTTTCCTACACCATCCGATCTCCCTTTGATTAAGGAACGGGAGTTAGACACGGAAGGTGATGCCAAGGATAGAAAAGCGATCAAAGCATCGTGGAAAGCAAGCATTCCACAGAAGGCGATGGTATCTATGAGTGAGGATCATGAGTTGTTGCATGCTTATGTAATGGAACTGGGGAAACTGAGGCCCGTGATGCCCAGTGCTTGATGCATTTCATCTTGAAATGAATGTCAATTCTTAATGCCACCATACGCTCCTTGAATCTCCCCTTTTCCTTTTGGCATAGGCGGCTTAGAATGGCAGACGCCGGACGACGGCTACCTGTCATCGGCCGGGAGCCGGAGGACCAGAACAACCACATCACGAGTGGTTGCCCTGAGGTGTCCCAGAGCTGAAAGTTTCTATCCGGGTGTCAAGGAGAGATGAAAGGGGAGAAGAGTGGAGAGAGACGAGGAGAGAGTGGCATCAAGGTTGGTACGAGAGGAGGGCACTAGAGGCCCGTGCGATGGAGCTCTGAGAGAAACAACGATCGGGCATGTCACTTCTTCGGAGTCACTATAGATCGGAGGAGAGTCAGAGCTCACGGTGGAGGGGCTCCTGGAGCTAGTGCAGTCTCCACCAGTAAAGCAGAGGGCAGCTCTGCCAATGACCTCGGGTGCGAGAGCTTCGCGACCATCGGGGTCGCGAATGAAGCTGGAGAACGGCGAGGAAGGGCACCGCCAAAGTGCCGGTGGGAACGTGTGGCACGGTAAAGCGATTGCTGCGTCACGGAACTATAGAAGGCCTCCGAGGGACTTCTTGCCTTCAGAGAGAAGAGAGAAGAGAAGTGACCAAAAGAGTGACGAGGGTTAGTGAGTGGCTTGCACACCCACCCACTCCTCATGACGGGCAAAAACCCTTATATAGATGTGTGAGTGGAATGGCTTGGTACGAACGCGGCTTGTTTGCCCTGGATGCGTTCCTTCTCCTTTAAGGCTCTTCTCTACCACATAGGTTCCCGCGAGACATGCTCGACGAGATGTCTCCTTAAAACCCGGGACGGTGACTCACAATAGTCATGATTTTCAAAGGGAATCTGCCACCGACTTCAACAATGTCGATGCCTAATCCTCTTTTCCCACGCGAATGTCCCCAATTTTCTTCTTCGCGCTAAAAGTAGTCGCAATAGGACAAGGGACACGGGGAATCTTTAGACCATGTAAGGGTGGCGGGTCAACAAATCACGGCTCTGCTCCATTCACTTCATATGGCAAAGTGGCACGCGAGGGTACCGAGGCCATGATTTCAAAGGATCTACAAGTAATTTCAACAATGTCGGCCACTGGTCCTATTTTCCTGCATAAATGTCCCCCATTTTTTTTGCTCTAAAAATAGTTGCAACGGGACAATAAACACGGGGAATCTTTGGATCGAATAGGGAGGACAAGTCAACAAATCACGCCTCCGAATCGATCACTCTACATGGTAGAGTGGGCGCGAGAGTAAAAGGAGGGTGAATTGTCGTAAAGGCTGTTGCTAGGAATGATGGTGATAGATCTAGATCACCTCCTTTCCAATCCTATAAATACCTCCTCTTTTCCTCGACTTGGAAGCACCAAAGTCGTGAGCGCAGATTTGAGGAGTGCAAGTTTGTAAGGAGGGGAGGTAGTGAGTGTTGCTCATTTTCCAGGATAGAGGATGAATCTAGCTTCAGAGCAGAAGGTGAGTCTTCCCGCTCTTCGAAGAGGAGCAGATCTGGTAGCAGCTCCAGAAGACTCTTAGAAGTCGAAGGACAACTGAATGAGAGGACCCGATCACAGCTTGTAAGTGGATCCCTTAGTTCCTTTCTTCATCCTTTCTTCTCCTTTCTTACTTAGCAAAGCTCCCTTTTCTCACCTCTTGTGTATGTGTAGAGCATGATGCGATCGCACATCTCGTGGTAGCTGGTAGTGGCGGCATATCGAGGTCTCCCAGACTTCCAGAAGGCCACGCTAGACGTGATGGGGTTCGGGGCCTTCCTCCGAATCGAGCCAATTAAGCTCGACCTTGCCTTGATCCAAGCACTGCGTGAAAGATGGGACCCAGTGAGTCGGGCATTCCTGATGCCGTGGGGGCACATGGTGCCCAGCCTGGAAGACATGGTCTGCATCACGGGCCTGATGGTAGATGGGGAAGCGGTGACTGGCGTCACCTACGCGGACTACAGAGAAGGTGCCCAGAAGCTATTGGGGCTAGACCTTGACGGTCGGAAGAACATGTCAGTAGCCAAGGCATCGATCATGGAGGCGTTAGGGCTTACTGACATTCGTCCACGGGATGACGAGTCCCTGGAGGAATTCATGGAAAGGGCAGAAAGTGGTGCCCGTGCTGTATACTGCGTAGATGCCAGCAACTGGGAGAGGACCAACATGGACCTGAGGAGGTTCCTCCTCTTCCTGTTGGGCAAGTTGCTACTGGGCTCCAAGGGAGACAACATACATTGTCGCTTCCTAGAGCTGCTCGTGGATTTAGAAAGAGTAGGGAAGTACGCCTGGGGAGCTGCCGTACTAGCGCATCTATTCACATGTCTGTCACAAAGGACAGGCCGAGAGGTGACAATAAGTGGGTTTACGCCCTTCATCCAGGTAAAAGATTATTTTGTGTTATTTTTTGTTTTATGCCTTTTTTTGTATTTGTTGATGTGAATGGCCCATGATGATGTAGCTATGGAGCTACTACTACCTTCTAATGGGGAGAGCTCGACACTGGCGACCAGTGACGATCCCACTGACTAGACGGTGGCAACCCATCATGAGTACAACACCACTATCCTACCAACTGATGGTGTTGAGACGAGAGCTGCAAGAGTTCCCTGCAACGATGGTAGGATACTTTTTTTCTTTTTTATTATTATTCATTTTTAGCATTTTTTGTATTTTAGCTAACCAAGAAGATATGTACAACCCATCATAGGTGAACTGGAGGCCTTAATTGAACATGGTTGATGTCGACCAGCCGTGGGTAATTGGAAGCCGTGCCCGGTTTGGACGAGACCTTTAGCTCCATTATTTGAATGAGATCGAGCCCCTCAGGCTGCGATTAGCCATGAGGACCCTAGGGCTTGCCCAGGAATGGGTGGATATGACCACATCGCCCAGCGTCGGAAAGAAGACACGCGGGCCGGCAACTTGTGTTGATTGGAGGGTGCGTTTCCCCGAACAATATGAAGACTGGCAGCGGGGAGGCACGCTCGTAGAATCGCAAGCACAAGACATCAAGGATTACCTACACCTCTATAGGGCAATGTATGCGGAGAGGTTCCAGCCTGGAGGGATTACGGAGGTAAAGTAAAAAGAAACCATTTTTTCTTTTATATTTTTTAATTTTTTTGATTTTTTTTATGAACTCATAAGCCATAACTGTAGGATGCCCGTGACACCATAATAACGAACTTACGAGCTCGTTTGGCAGACACGGAGTAAGAGTTGAATGACACCCGAGCGGCTCAGGGTTCATCAATAAGTGTGTATGTACACGCTCCTGGTATGATTTGAAATTCATGGCCCTAACCACTTAAATGTCACCTCTTATTTGTCGCAGCGTGCCCAGCTCGATGCAATTTCATCAGCGATGGGGGCAGACGGCGTTTCTTCCAGTCTATGGATTCCTACTTCATAGTTAGATCTACTCCACGAGCAGCTTGCTCATGCCACACAACGGGCTGCGGTGGCAGAATGGATGCTTTCTGCACAGGTGAGAGTTTCACCGTTTAATATCCCTTGTTCAAATCTTGCCATATGCCTGAGATGAAACGTATGGCAGGAGAAAGAAACACAGGAGGTACTTGCGCATGCCGCGCAGAAGGAAGGTAGAATAGCCGAGCTAGAAGAGGAACTACAGCGTCGTCCAGGTGAGGACTCTTCTAGGGATGCTGTGGAGCTGAGGATCACCCTTCAGCTGGAGAGGGAAGACAGAGAGAGAGAACGGGCCGAGAGAGAAAGGGACAGGGAAAGAGAGAAGGCCAAGAGATCGATCGAGAAAGAGGAGAAGAGGGCCCTAGAGGCCCAATTATTTGAATTGAGGACCAGTCTCGGCCTCGCCGAGCAATGGCTGAAGGATGCCGAGGAACGCTACTGAAGAGCACGAGAGCGTGGCTTTCGTGTTAGTAACTTCTTTGCTGCCCCCGCAGATCGACGTATAGGAGTGAAGATAGAAAGAGGATCACAAAGCGGTAGAAGTACCGCTTTTCATGGTTGGATAGCACCTTCTAGAGTTTCTTGCCCAGAAAGCGGCGAGACGAGTAATGTAGAGAAGGAGGGTGGAACCTAATGTAAGCTCTCTTTTGTTATTTGTTTTTTTTGAATGGGAGTGGAATAAAATGTTTTGTGCTTGGTTCTCTGCTTCTTTCCGGTCTCTCGAATCCCTGCACACATTTAAGCAAACAAGTTAGTATTTCTGTTCTGACTTGCCCCTTGCTCAATAAGCAAACGAGATTTTGAACTGTCCTTGATAACGAGTCAAGGGGCAAGCCCTTATTAATAAAGGCAATAATAAAAGACGATGATGAATGCGGCAGACAAGCATACGGATGCAAGCGGAAATTTAAAAGTGGAATGCTGCATACAAATGCCATCATGCAAATTGCGATTTTTTTATCTTAGAGTTTTCATTCATTTTTTTATGTTTTGTTGTTTGTTTATTTGTTTTTGGTCTTTTTTGTTTCCATTTTTTTTTGATTTGCATATATTTATATTTTCCTTTTTTTTGGTGTTTTTTTTTGGATTTATTTTTTTGCTTTATTTGCTTTTGATTTGTTCATTCTTGTTTTTTGCTAACGCATGATGACCACCCCATATAACATCTAACTTGCATGAGAATAGGGATTTCTTGCTAACCTCCCAAGTATCCTAAGTGCACATCTAGGTTGATTTGGGCCTCTAGACTCCTCAAGTACTAATCCCGCCGGCTAAGACTTATCCTGATGACAATACCGTCATGCCATGCTTAGGCTCCCAGTTGCTTCCGACCGCAGGGATTCACCCAAAAAGTGTTCGAGGTAAATGATTTACCCGACCCGGATCTATTTCCTCACAACTCTAAATGATATGTAATGGAACACCCTAGAACCCAAACGACCAACTGCGTGATGCTGACTCGGAATCAGACGCCGTCGCACCCGTAGGTGACGCGCTTGCATTGGTCTAAGCTTGAGGTTAGGCTAAGAAGACATCAAGATGATAGATAAGGGTCTTAACCGGTCAGAAATACGGAGACTCCTTCACGACAACAGCTTTTACTTTTCAAAAATGGACAACCATATGTTTGTATTGAAATGAGGTTACAAGCTTTGGCAAGCTTCACCCTTCGGGAACTCCATTGAGCCTTCATCTTCAGGGGAAGAAGGAAGAATATTGGGGGCAAATTTCCTGAGAGGACCGGCAAAACTGTTAACCCGGCGAGCCAGTAGGGGCGCACTTAACTTCCCCTTTCGGGCAACTTCAGACCAAATCTCGAGCATTTACATCTCATGACCCCTTTTGTATAGAATTTGACTTTCAGTCAAAGGGGTTTCATTTGTGGGATCAGGCATGGTTACCACCATGCTTTTCACTTGACTTTGATTTTGTTCTTCTTTTCTGATTTTTCTTGACAGATTTTTGCGAGGGACATAGTATTTTGATATTATGGAATCCCTCTTGGATGCATGCGGGGACACTGCTCTCTTCTCGTGCTCTGACCCATGCTCGAGGAATTGGGCCCTACTCTCACCCTAGGGGTTGTGTTCGAGTTTCCCATGCTCAGCATGTTAAGGGCGCCGGCTGTCTCATTCGGTCGAAGAGAGAGAATAAAGATTTAAGCATTCTGGAGACCTTCTGGGTGAGACCTCACCATGAGCGATGCTACCAATCTTTTATAGAACACATGTGTACATGCATGTTACCTTCTTTTGAGGGGGGCATAAGCCGAACTAGCCGGACAGGGATCTCCACAGTTCTGGCAAACCAAGACCCGGAACCTACCAAGTCTTAATAGGTCCTATCCCAACATGGAGGTTGAATGCAATGACTTAACTACATGGTAATCTCCAGGCATTGGCATTTTTAATTTTCTATTTTTTTTCTTCTTTTCATTTTTTCTATTTTTTTCTTTTGTTGTTGTATATATACATATTTTTGTTGTTTTCATTGTTTTCTATTTTTTTGTTATTTTTCGTTTCATTTTTGACATTCTGTACACCTATCTAAGGGTAGTACTTCTTAAGATAAAGCCCATTCTAAGGGTGGGATAACTCGATCCCCTCAGCATTGACTAGCCTGTAGGCGTTGTCAGGATGCACAGCCTGAACCACGTACGGTCCTTCCCAATTGGGTTGGAGTTTAGAACGCGGCCCACCAAGTTTTACAAACATTCTTTTCACTACCATTTCACAGACTTGAAATTTCCTTTCAATGACCTTCTTTTGATAAAAACGTGTGAGTCTGTTCTGATATACACGTGCATGCTCGGCAGCGGCCAGCCGTTTCTCATCTACGAGTTCCAATTGGGCAAGGAGTGAATCACGACGTTCGTCGAGGGGAAGCTCCTTATCCAACTGTACCCTGAGAGAAGGAACCGAGATTTCATACAGAACTACCGCCTCCATCCCATAAGTAAGGGCGAACGGAGTTTGCCCAGTGGGAGTACGGATTGAAGTGCGATAGGCCCATAAAGCCTCAATCAGCTTTTCTGGCCAATCCGAGAACTTGTTTGACTCACATGTCTTTTTTATGATTTTAATCAATGTTTTATTAGTGGCATATGCTTGGCCATTACCTTGTGGATAATAAGGTGATGAATGATGCAATACAATTTTATACCTTTTACAGAGATCCTGAAGGTTCTGAGAAATAAATTACGGCCCATTGTCGGTGATGATTGTGCTTGGAATGCCGAACCTGGCGATGATGTTCTTCATGATGAATTTGCAGACTGTTGATGCTTTAATCTCCACGTAAGCTTCGACTTCGGCCCATTTGGTGAAGTACTCCGTTGCAGTAAGGATGAATGATTTTTGCTTAGTGAGGGAGTTAGGATTACCAAGAGGACCAATGACATCGGAAGCCCACATGGAGAAAGGCCATGGAGAGGATACTGGATGAAGTGAAGAAGATGGGGAATGAATTTTATCGACATGAAGTTGACACTTGACACACATGCGGACATAGACGGCACAATCCTCTTCCATGGTGGGCCAATAAAAGCCTTGCCGAAGGATTTTCTTGGCAAGCATTTGGCTATTCACATGGCCACCGCACACACCAGAGTGTGCTTCCTCGACACATTTCCAGACCTCCTCTTCATCGAGACATCTTAGAAGAACACCAGTAAGACTTTTCTTGTACAGCACTCCTCCGACCAGCATGTATCTTTATGCCACTCTCCTTATGGCTTTTCTATCTTCCGATGTGGCTTCTCCAGGGTAGGATTGATCTTTGCAATACTTGGCAATTTCATAAAATCATGGCTTCTCCTCATCAGCCAATTCTTCTTCTAATTCTGTCAACATGATTTCCCTCTTCTCAAGGATTTCTTCCTGTAGGGCCTTCCTTGCTATCCTGTCCTTGATATCTACGTAGGAAGCGTCATCGATTGCAGGGGCGTGACGCTTTTAGATGGAAATGGAATCAAACCATCTTCCTAGAGGGAACCTTAAAGATGATGCCAACGAGGCGAGGGCATCGGCCAGAATATTCTGATGACGAGGGACATGGACAAAGATCAATTTGGGGAACAGTTTGTCAAAGGCAGCAGTGAGTTCTTGGTATGGCTTGAGCTTGGGATCGCGAGTGCGATATTTGGTAAGCACCTAGCGAAGAATGAGTTGACTATCACTTACGACTCGCAATTCAGTGATACGAAAAGAATGAGCGAGTTCCAGGCCAGCTAGAAGAGCTTCATATTCAGCTATATTGTTGGTAACTGGGAATTTGAGCTGGTATGCCAATGAGAATGTAAGGCCTTCAGGCGATATGAGGGCAATGTCGATTCCTTTCCCTTGGGAATTCAGAGCTCCATCAAAATATAACGTCCACATGTAATCATCTGATTGGTTGATGAACATTAGTTTCTCATTTGAAAATTCTGATTGGACATGGTCGAATTTTGGAAGAGGATGGTGAGCGAGATGCTCAGCTATGGCATAACCCTTAATCGCCTTTTGCTGAATGTAGGTGATGTCAAACTGAGAAAGAAAGTTTTGCCAGCGTGCTAATCTATCCGTAAGAACATATTTTTCTAGAAAAAACTTGATAGGGTTCATTCGGGCAATTAGATGGACTTCATGAGCTAGAAAGTAGTGCACTACCCAGACAAGGGCGGCACAAGTTTTCTCCATAGCCGTGTACTTCTGCTCACAGGGGTTGAGGAGTTTGGACAAGTAATAGGTCGCCCTTTCCTTGCCCGCTTCATCGGCTTGTGCTAGGACAGCTCCCACGGAGTCGTCCAGGACTGAGATGTAAAGGATTAAAGGTTTACCTGGCGTGGGTGGAATTAGGACCGGTGGATTGGCCAGATATTCTTTCAATTCTTCAAAAGTTTTTTGGCATTTAGAATTCCAAAGGAATTCTACTCCTGACTTAGTCAACTCGTAGAAAGGTTTGCACCTTTGTGAGTGCTGGGACACAAATCGACGAATGAATTGTAACCTTCCGATTAACCCTCGAACTTCTCTCAGGTTTTTCGGAGGTGGCATATCCCTAATTGCTTTAACTTTTTGGGATCTATTTCAATACCCCTCTTACTCACAATGAAACCAAGCAATTTGCCCGACGAGACACCAAATATGCACTTTTTTGGATTCATTTTCAAATTGAACTCCCTTGATCTTTGCAGCACCTTAGCTAGAACTCTCGGGTGTTCTTCCCTAGTCCTGGATTTCACCAGTAAATCATCCACATACACCTCTAAATACACATGCATCATGTCATAAAATATTGCCATCATAGCCCTTTGATAAGTAGCTTCAGCATTCTTCAAGTCAAACGGTATGACTAAATAACAGTAAGTTCCCCATGGTGTGGTGAATGATATTTTCTCCTGATCCTCTTCCACCAAACGGATCTGATTATACCCCGAAAGTCCATCCATAAACGAGAGAGTTTCATAGCCAGCCGTGTTATCAACCAACACATCGATGTGAGGCAATGGGAAATCATCTTTTAGACACGCGCGGTTAAGGTCCATGAAATTGATACATATTCTCACCTTTCCATCCTTTTTCATGACCGGGATAATGTTTGTCACCCATTGAGGATATAGGACGACTCTAATAAACATGGCTTTGTGGAGCTTATTGACTTCTTCCTTCATCTTCAAAGCCATTTGGGGGTGGAAACGTCTTAAGCTTTGCTTTACCAAGACGGACCCTGGTTTTAGCGTTAGGCGATGTTCGACCAGGGTGGAATCCAATCCCGGCATATCCTCGTAGATCCATGCGAACGTGTCCCTGTATTCCTTGAGAACCTCGATCAATTCCTCTTCTTCAGATGGCGGCAAATTATTGCTTATGAGGATGATCCTGGGGTCTTCCTCGGTCGCCAGGTTGATTTCTTTGGTGGGTTCTTCTATAGCGGCTGATGGTTCGTCAAACCTCCTCATTCCGCTAGCATATGCGTCAGCCGCGTCCTCATATTCTTCGTCCCCTTCTTCAATAGGGTACTCTTCATCTGTGAGCTCATAAACTCCATACCCCTCATCAATTGTGCAATCCTCCTCACATTGTAACTCCGACAGTTGGATGGGATTCTCTAGCAATTGAGGAATGACTAGAAATGCTTGACACCTATTAGCTAAATCTAGAAGAAATTGACGAGGAATTTGCCTACCATTGGATTTTCTTCTAGGCACTACCCTTGACTCATTATTCCTAACCTGACTGACTTGTTCTACAGACGAAGAAGAAGTTGAAGAATGTACAGGAAAAGACCCCTCAGTGGAGGGGTAAAGAAGGTCGCTCAAGAGACCTTGAACGAATGGCCCGTAGGTCGTGGCGCACTCGTGGGAGATGTAGGAGGTCTCCTCAAAGGAAATGCACTGTTGAGGAGTTTGAAAATTGACGTTTTTTTTTATTTTCATTTTCAATTACAAAACAATTGAAAGAACTTAGGGAATGAGAGGAGGGGACTATAGCTAAGGGGTTGTAAGGCTCGTTGAGCAGATCATGGTTGAAAATTTGGCACGGGCTGAGAAACCCGCGCAAGAATGTGAGCAGAGAAGGGGACCTGGGAATATCATCAGACAAACGTCTGGCCCAGGAAAGATTTAGCAACAACGGCTGAGGAGAATGATTAGATAGAATGACAGAAAGTGATCCGTCAGTGGCAACGTCCTCTTGGTGAAGAAAACTTAGAATTTCGACAATGTCAACGACATCTTTTGGCACCTCAGAGATCAAAAGTGACCCCTCTAAATTCGGAGGCGAGAACATCTACTATAGCGCAATGGAAATATCATGTATATCAAACCACTTGTTCCACTCGCAGTCTGGGTCATCGTGCTTCCCCTTCTTTGCAGCCCTTGAGCAACTTTCAGCTAAGTAGGCAATCTGTAATTTCCCATGTGAATGTTGTGGGTGATCCCCTAACTGTATTACCGGTCCCTTTCTAAAATGAGAGTACAAGGTCCATGTAAGACGTTCCTCATATGCTTCAAGTGGCTCTTCAAAGCCTAGGCTGGCTCTAATGTTGTGGGTTAGCTTTGTCTTCTTTGGCAGCCTCAGTCTCCCTTGTAATTGTGCCCCCAAATCTTTGCCCTGTTAGTAGCCAATGTTTCTCATGATCTCCTATCCCTTAGAATGGGAAGGGTGACATGACTTTGGTGTTAGAAACGGCTTTTGTGTAAAAGGGGCGCGACGAGGGTCACACACATCTAGCAGTGAAAGAATTGGCCGGTGAGTCGGCCAAACAGAAGGCAAAGAGGTATTAATAGCATCCACTATAGAAAAGATGGGCATGCTATTTACCTTGATAATCCAAGCCTTGTATGGAAACTTTAAGCACTGATGATTGGTGGAAGGCACAACATTCATAACTTCAATGTAAGGACGGCCTAGTATGGCTTTGAATGTGGGATCCATATCAAGGATATGGAATTCCGTGAAGACTGATGCAGGGCCCAATTCTACATTCAAGATGACCACCCCCATTGGTGGCTTTTTACTATTGTCATAGGCCGTAACCGTGATTGATGAAGGCCTTATCTGTTCCGTGTCAACCCCACATAATTGGAGGGTGCTCATAGTGATCACATTTATAGACACACCAGTGTCCACCAAACATGGGTCTATAGGCGCCCCATTGATCTTTACTGCAATACACAAAGCATACTTTCGAGCCTCCTTGGGAGCAAACTCATGGTGGTGAAATATAATAGCCGGTTGTGTATCAGTCGGCGTCAATACCGATGAAATCTTCTCCACTGGGAGATCCTCATTTACCATAACCTTCTGAAGATACTCCATCAAGGCGTCCTGATGGGTTTTCGACCTCTTGATTAGCTCGAGAATGGAGATCCGAGCTGGTGTTTTATCCAAGTGTTTCAACATGTCATACTGTGTCCCGGGGATAGACTCCTCTGGCTGCTCTTCGGTGTCTTTCTCTGGTTGAGACTGCTCGGGGACCTGACTGTTCTGGGGAAAAATCCGATGGAAATCCTTCCACTACGGAGCACCATGGCTTGTGGTTTTGGCGGCACCTCTATGGAGTTAGATATGGGGTTTAGCAGGGGTTCGAGGGGCAGTGGTGGAGGAACAATTGACGAAGCAGGGGCAATAATAGGTGTAGGGGCTCTGATGAGTGGTTTGTTAGGTGGAGGTATGGTGGGAGTGGATGAGGTCTCAGATGGACGGTGGATGATAAGAGGTTTAGAAAGTGGAGGCATAGTAGAGGTTGATGGGGCACCGGATGGGCGGTGGGTAATGAGGGGTTTCGAGGGTAAAGGGGTTACGGTGGAGGTGGATGATGTTGGGTTCAGTGCAGTTTTCAGAGGGGGGGTGAATGAATATAACCCTTTAAAAATCTTCGCCCAAAATAATATTTCGCTCTCTTGACAGATTAACACATTCTAAGAAAGCTAAATAACTCATCTACTGAACCTATAAGCAAACAGTTGGAGCGCCCCTATGCATTCATCTAGCGGAAGCACAGTTGAACAAAACAAACCACAATGCAATAGGGATTTTTAGGTGGTTCAGTCCAGCAGACCTACATCCACCCCACACTCAACCCGAGTGTGGCTTACTGCTGACTCACAGCTTGAACAGCAGGGCATCACTGCTTGCCATACAATAGCTGGGCAACACAGCTTGCCGTCCGAGGAATCCTCCTCGCCCTGCTGAGCAACACAGCTTGCTGACTAGTGGAATCCTCCACTGCAAACCGCTGGGGATTACAGCTTACCCGTCCAGAGGCAGCACCTCTGCAAACCGCTGGGCAATACAGCTTGGCCGTTCAGTGGAATCCTCCACTGCAAATGCTGAGCAACACAGCTTGCTCCGCTGACAAACAGCTTGAAGAAAGGATAAAATGGAAACAAGAAACGATGGAAACACAACAACTAAAAGCTGAACAATGAAGCACGAAATATGGCTCTCCACAGAGCTGACGGGCCTGGATTTGATCCACGGTCCAGTGAATGCATATCTCTCTCGATCTCACTATCTCTCCTCTACTTCTTTCTCTTCTTCTTCTCTCGATAGCTCTCTGTCTCTCTGCTCTTTTCTTTTTCTCCTCTATGTCTGGATCGTGGCTCTCTGCTGCTTCTATCTCATAGTATAGACTTTGCCCCTTTATCTCTCAGCTTCGATCCTCCTTCTTCTGAAGATGAAGGCTCATATATATACAACAGCAGGTGGATAAGGGCGCGTGGCTTCCACATTTCCCACCCTAAAAATTCGGACCACATGGCAGCATCCAACATGCTGTCAGCACACGTGTCATCATCTGATCAGGCCTTCCAGCCTCGGATCACGTGCTCTCCTTAAGCTTCACGAACAGAGCACCTGTCAGACAGAGTATCAGATCATCAGTTGTAAGTATATACATTGCAGTGTATAGACTTTGCTCAAAGCCAATGTATAGACTTAAAGATATAATGAGTGTACAGACTTTAGCTTGAAGAACGTTCAGCCTTTGAGTGTATAGACTTTGGCAGTGCTAACGAGTGTATATACTTTGAACAGTAAACCAGCAAGTATGTACACTGAGAGAGAGTGTATAGACTTGGAGATCTTCATGCGAGCTCAGTGTATAGACTTGCAGTAAAGTGCATTAACATAACCAGAGGGAATGTGTAGACTTCAGTATAACACATGAAGCATTCAAATGTATAGACATGTAATGCAAAGGATAATGTATACACTTGGAGGCCTTCTGCATTCTCAGTGTATAGACTTGGTTGAGTGAGCATGCAGTGAATAGACTTGATATCAATGAAAGCGTTGGCTGTACAGGCTTTAGGCAAAGTAGGGCCGTTGAGTGAATAGACTACACGATGTGTAGACTTTGGCCAAAGGAACGACTGTACAGACTTTAGCTCAACATCGATGTATAGACTATGAAAGGCTTGAACACTGCGATGTTCAGACTTAGCGATGTATAGACTTAGGGTGTAGCCAAAGCATCGAACGTAGGAATAGGCTGGAATGTATAGACTTTCGTTCGATCAGCAATGTATGGACTTTGAAGTGCACCGTAGGAAAAATCCCCAATGTATAGACTTCCAATGAAAGCTACTGCTGTACAGACTTACTCAATCAAACCGATGTATAGACTTGAAGGTTCACTGATGGCTGTACAGACTTTACTTCAATGTGTAGACTTGGAAGTTCAACGAAGGATGCACAGTGCAGTGTACAGACTTGCCTAAGACGCAGCATGAGACGCTGGCTGAGACGGACGCTGTACAGACTTTGAATCTCAGGTGAGACGGTGATTGAGATGATGCACTGTGTAAACATGAGCGATGCATATGCTAAGTGAGACGCTCGAATGTACAGACTTCGCCTGAGACAATGCATGAGACGGACGATGTATATACTTGCGTTACTGTAGCAATGTATAGACTTACTATATGCATGAGACGCAAGTTGAGACGGTGTGTGCACTGTAACGAATGTATAGACTTCAATGATACGTGCAACAGTAATGTATATACTTGCATGAGACGGTCAATGAGACGCTCAATGTACACACTTCAATTCCAGTGTATAGACATTGCCTTAGACTCTAAATGAGACGGACGTTGTGCATGAACAGTGATGTATAGACTTGCATGAGACGGTTAGTTAGACGCACTCTCAGGCTGTACATACTTTGTGTGTTCATATGTCAATGTACAGACTTAGCTTTGAGCATGGGTTGTACAGACTTTACCTGTATGCAAGCACTGTATGGACTTGCCACCAATGTATAAACTCAATGCAAGCAGATGGTTGTACAGGCATGGCGAATGCAATGTATGGACTTGCAGACAGAACACATGCAGTCTCCAGATAATATACCAGTCACAGTCATATGCATTTTCCACAGAGTATATCAATTATAAACATTCATGTTGCTATCATTCAATGTGGTGACTCATTCATGTTGCTATCATTAAAACATCACACTCATCAAAGCACAAGGGGCACAATAATCTCCCCCTTTTTTATGATGGTAACATAATGAGTCACACTGACTCGTCAAACTATTCTCCCCCTTTGACATAATCAAAAAGATAGGGAATGGTTTGAGAGACAAAATGTAGTATACATAGACACATAATAAAACATGGTTCATAACTATCAGCACTCCTTTAAGACAATAAAACATCACTCCCCCTATCAAAATGCAATATTAGCTATTCTCCCCTTGAAACCAGATGACCCATAACTCCCCCTGAAGCACAGGAATGAACTCTGGTTATCTAATAAATCCAGCTCAAATCTGTCAATACAAGGAATCTGAATTCTGGTTACATGAACAGAATGAAACAGAACCAGAGCTGATTGTGAAACAGGATGGAAGATTCCAACAGTGTGGATCAACTGATAATGTAAGATTTAGCCATGGGTAAGGGTGAGAAATAGTCAAAGCACAATACATCTCAATGAATCACTCAATAGCAAGATGTTGATCAGGCTTACTGAAAAGAATCTGATCATGAGAAATTTTAAAGCATTCATCACAACAATAAGTCTTAAGAAGATTAGACTCTTCTATCATAAGGGGTTATGAATTTGCAGCTTAACCAATCTGATTTAATTTTGATGTATATCAAATTTGTCAAATTAAACTCAATATTCATATCTGAATCCAAGTTTTAATAAAGGTGAACCAAATATTCAGAAAGCACTCAAAAACAATCATCTTTTATCTTACACACATGATCTCAATGACTCTTTCAAGAGTTACACAGATTAGTATTGATGTTAAACACTTTATCCAAGAATATGAGTTGACAGAGTTTTTAATATTTTTATTTGAAGCACATTATATTTTTCCTGAGCAATTTAAGTTGATCAACACCTTTTTACATGAGACACAACAAGTCTTAGTTGAAGTGATCCAGTTACTCAGAGTGATAACTGTCATTGCCTCTCAACATTGAGACCAGAGTTAGCAATATAAGTGTCTTTTTACATGAGGAGAGACCTTGATTAGAGGCCAGACTCCCTAGCTGCTCAACACAATTTTGCCATTGCTCTGTCAGGTTTTGATAATAAATTTTCATCAGAGATAACTATGGCACTTCATGACGTGAGTTGCTTTATTTCATTGACAAAGAACCCAGTTTCTCGGTGACCAAGACATTGCTCTGAATTGACAATTTTTATTTAGTCAACATTTTTCAAGTTAATGTTTAACCACAAAACTCACTTTATGTATCTCTATCAAAGAGTCTTGATTTCAAATTTTTAGATATCAGATGAGAGAGTTTAAGGATTACATGACATAAGTGGTTAAAGTTTATTAAACCTTATCATTCAGATATTTTCAATTCATTTAATTACAAATCTGGGAATACATTAATCTTATATCAGTCTGATTCAGTCATAATTCTTAAACCTATATGATAGAAATTTCTACAATGTTCTCAGACTGAATTGCATGACATGCAGCTTAAGTTCCTCAGATCAGAAAAATAAGTTTAGCTGACCAACAAATCAATAGTAGAGCCAATTCAGTCATACTAGTTGAGAAGAATGTGAAAGGAGAGTATAAGCTGGTGCAAGAGTAAATCAGCAATAGAGAAGAGCATCAGAAGAGATTTTATCATCAGACAGTAGCTGAGTCTTGAATACAGACCGATCAGCTATTTTTAAAGATACCAGCAGAGAATTCAGTTGAATAGCGCATAGTCAAGAGAATGAATCAGGTTACTTAAACAAAGGGAGTTAATGAGGTGAAGAAGATATGAAATAGGAATGCTCCCCCTGTCTAAGTGCAATGAATTTCTTTTTAGGTTTTTCAAAATTTTATGATATGCACTATCCTACATATGCAGTATGCAACAATTCTAACAAGGAGAGCATGATGATCAATCAACAGCAAACAAGCACCCCCTGACAAAATGCATGATGTGCAATGAATCATTTCTTTTCAAATTTTATTTTCTTCAAATTTATGATATGCAATACCCTTCATATGCAACATCAGTCAAACTCCCCCTGACAAAGTGCATGAAATACAGTTAATGAACTGCTCATGATTTTAGAATATGCTCAAGAAGAATTCATGCTTTGTTCAATCAAAGAGAGAATTTATCAAATGCATCAATTTCATTTCAATTTTTTCAGATTTTTTTTTTAAATTTTATCATATTCAGTACACTGCACTAAATGAAAACTAGACACATGGTACTAGTCGGAGGACTTGGTCCAAGAACCACCTCACACATGGCAGCAGCATCCAGACATACTCCATATGCCCTTCAGCACTGTTCCATTTAATATACCATGATGGTCATGCAAATGATATATGCAGTGCAAAGCAATCTCATTTATTCAGTGCAAACAACAGCATGAGAAGAGCATCAAAAATCAACCAAGCAAACCAACCGTTTCAGATAATGAATTTAAAACAGACAAATCAGCATTTTCAGATTATGAGATTTAAACAAAGTTCAGAACTGACCTGAAAGATAGGATCCTGGGGTTTTCTGTTGAGTGCCTTGGTCTGTTAACCCCTGTTTATTCTTTGACCCAAGGCACACCTGTCACACTATGATCATTTTGATCCTGCAGGGACCCAAGCAGCTTTGAGTCCTGCATTTACCCTGACAGGTGTTCTAAACAGTCTTTTAGCAATGTGATCATCAAATTCCATTAGGTGACAGTTATTCATGAAATGACCAATCTTTCCACAATATCTACATGATATAACAGATTTTCTGGTCCTATGGTGCATGTCAACAGCAGCATGAGACCTATGACTATGAGCATGAAATGTTCTGTTATATGCATGAAGTTTTGACTTACCATTACCTGCCCACCAGCATTCAGAGGCTCAGTGGCCAGGTTTTCCACATTCAAAACATACAAAGTTTTTCTTTTTATCACATAAGTTATTTCTATCAGAATCATAGAAAGTAGGAAATTTTACAGATTTAGAAGTCAATCTATTTCCCTGAGCATGCTAGCAGTCTTTGACTGCATGCCCATACTTACCACATTCAAAGCACTTAAGATGCTTACTTCTTGATTCATTTTTACCCCAATGATTTTCTGACCAGCACTCATTAGCCTTATGCCCAGGCTTGTTGCAAGTGAAACAAATGATATGCTGGCCTGAAATAGATCTATATCTATGTGGGTCATGAGCATGTGTGAAAAATTTAGAGTTCACATTGTTGTCTTCTTTCATTTTAAAGCATGCATTCATTAGATGACCACGCCTACCACAGTAGTAGCAAGATGCATCAGATTTCTTAATGGCATGGTTTCTACCAGATAAATTCCTAGAATGCATTTCTTCATTTGCATGCTCATCCTCTTTTAATATTCTACAATCATCCATGATATGCCCATGCTTACCACAGTAATAACAAGATGCATCAGATTTCCTAGGGGCATGGTTTCTATCATATGAATTCCTAGATGCATGCGAATGAGTACATGAGGCATGAGCATTTTGTATTGACCCATCAGATTCAGCAGAGCTAACAAATTTTAGGTTATGACCAAAAATGTTCTTTGCCTTCTTTGTTTGACTCTTTCTTTTCAATTTCTGATTATTCTCAACATGTTTTGTTTGCTTTTCAATTTTCTGAGCTTTGAACTGAAAGACAGATTTTGAAGGTGACTTCTGATTTTTATTTTGTTTTGGGGATTGCCTTGAGGTACCAGCTACATTAGAACTATGCACAAAAGTAGTATATAACTGGTTTCTGGTAGTTTCCTTAACATCAGGACTACAGCTTGTCCCCTTTCTTGAATTGTCATCCTTCATTTTCACAACAGTTTTTACTTTTCTTTCATTCTTAGCTCAATTGGATGCTAATTTTTCTAGATCCTGAATCTTATTTTCCAAAGATGTTATGTGAAGCTCATAACTGGCTATCTCCTGTTCACTGCAATTTACACATTCGCTTAAAACTTTGTTTGCAATTTTGTACTTTTCAATTTCTTGTTCAAGACTGATCAACTTTTCTGATTCTTTATCACAGACAGCTTTTCCTTTTTCTGTGGTGAGAAGTCTTTCAGACAAGCCAGTGTTTAACCATTTTAGTTTTTCAACTTCAGCTTTCAATTCGGTGTTTTCTTCCTGAAAATTTTTATCCTGAATTTCATTTCCAGCACATCTCTCTCTTCCAGACATCAGCTCCAGTTTTTCAATTAATTCTTCTTCCCTTTCTTCCACTTTAATCTTCTCAGCAACCAAGTTTTTGTGATCCTCTTTAAGTGAGACTATTTATTTGTTCAGCCATTCATTCTCACTATAAAGATCATCATTACGTTCTCTTAGAGCTGAGCACATATGGCAGGTTAATTCAGCAGAAGAAGAATGTGAAGCCTCCCCATTGATTTCATTTATTCTACCCACGAGATTTTCAATTTTCTGTTGAAATCCTTCATTCTCAAGTTTCAGTTTATCCAATTCAGAATTAACTTGAGTCAGTTCTTGCATGCCTTTTATATGTTCATTTTTTTTCTCATTCAGCTGATTCTCAAGTTCTGATATCTTGTCCAGACAAGATTGATTTTCAAGTTTTAGAGAATCATTTTGTTCCTGAAAATTCTGAACATCTAACATACATGCATCATAAGATTGTTTCAGATCTGGACAATTTTTATAAGGAACTTTCAAGGTTATCTGATCATATTTCTTTTTCAATCTCTTATTCTCAGATTTCAATTGTTCACATCTATTATTAAGTTCCTCCTTTATATTCCATAGGTCATCAATTGAAAGTTCTCTAGATTCAGAGCTTACCTCGGATGAAGTCTCATCATTAGCATTTCTCCTATCAGCCATCAGGCATTTGCTGTGATTCCTGATTTGCTTTAGTTTTTCCAAAATGTCTTTGGCATACCAGCAGAAGGAAATGCATTCGATTAGAGATCTGTCAATTGATTCTTTTAATAAAACTACAGCTCTGGTGTTGACAAAGTCTTTCAGCTTATCCTTCTTGGTCCATCTAGATTTATCCATTGATAAGTTGTATGGACCGTGAGTCATTACCTTCCTAAGTTTTGGATCAGTAGATTTTACATACCAATGGAGATTTTCGAACCAAGAATCAAAGTTATCACCTCTGAATATCGGAGGATTAGCCATCGAAGCAGCTAACAACCAGATTCAAAAGCACATGACAATTGACAGGCGATGCACTAAAACAGATGAGCACTAAACAACGAGCAAAAGAAGCCCACTCTGAAACACACCAACCACTAGCAGGATCCTCTGCAGATTGTTAGATCTGATAGATCAGAGACCTGCTCTGATACCAAGTGTTGGGTTCGGTGCAGTATTCAGAGGGGGGGTGAATGAATATAACCCTTTAAAAATCTTCGCCCAAAATAAGATTTCGCTCTCTTGACAAATTAACACATTCTAAGAAAGCTAAACAACTCATCTACTGAACCTATAAGCAAATAGTTGGAGCGCCCCTATGCATTCATCTAGCGGAAGCACAGTTGAACAAAACAAATCACAATGCAATAGGGGTTTTTAGGTGGTTCGGTCCAGTAGACCTACATCCACCCCACACTCAACCCGAGTGTGGCTTACTACTGACTCACAACTTGAACAGCTGGGCATCACAGCTTGTCATACAACAGCTGGGCAACACAGCTTGCCGTCCGAGGAATCCTCCTCGCCCCGCTGAGCAACACAGCTTGCTGACCAGTGGAATCCTCCACTGCAAACCGCTGGGGATTACAGCTTACATGTCCAGAGGCAGCACCTCTGCAAACCGCTGGGCAATACAGCTTGGCCGTCCAGTGGAATCCTCCACTGCAAATGCTGAGCAACACAGCTTGCTCCGCTAACCAACAGCTTGAAGAAAGGATAAAATGGAAACAAGAAACGATGGAAACACAGCAACTAAAAGCTGAACAATGAAGCACGAAATATGGCTCTCCATAGAGCTGACTGGCCTGGATTTGATCCACGGTCCAGTGAATGCAGATCTCTCTCGATCTCACTATCTCTCCTCTACTTCTTTCTCTTCTTCTTCTCTCGATAGCTCTCTGTCTCTCTGCTCTTTTCTTTTTCTCCTCTCTGTCTGGATCGTGGCTCTCTGCTACTTCTATTTCACAGTATAGACTTTACTCCTTTATCTCTCAGCTTGGATCCTCCTTCTTCTGAAGACGAAGGCTCATATATATACAACAGCAGGTGGATAAGGGCGCGTGGCTTCCACATTTCCCGCCCTAAAAATTCGGACCACGTGGCAGCATCCAGCAGGTTGTCAGCATATGTGTCATCATCTGATCAGGCCTTCCAACCTCGAATCACGTGCTCTCCTTAAGCTTCACGAGCAGAGCACCTGTCAGACAGAGTATCGGATCATCAGTTGTAAGTATATACATTGCAGTGTATAGACTTAAAGATATAATGAGTGTACAGACTTTAGCTTGAAGAACGTTCAGCCTTTGAGTGTATAGACTTTGGCAGTGTTAACGAGTGTATATACTTTGAACAGCAAACCAGCAAGTATGTACACTGAGAGAGAGTGTATAGACTTGGAGATCTTCATGCGAGCTCAGTGTATAGACTTACAGTAAAGTGCATTAACATAACCAGAGGGAATGTGTAGACTTCAGTATAACACATGAAGCATTCAAATGTATAGACATGTAATGCAAAGGACAATATATACACTTGGAGGCCTTCTGCGTCCTCAGTGTATAGACTTGGTTGAGTGAGCATGCAGTGAATAGACTTGATATCAATGAAAGCGTTGGCTGTACAGGCTTTAGGCAAAGCAGGGCCGTTGAGTGAATAGACTACACGATGTGTAGACTTTGGCCAAAGGAACGGCTGTACAGACTTTAGCTCAACATCGATGTATAGACTTTGAAAGGCTTGAACACTGCAATGTTCAGACTTAGCGATGTATAGACTTAGGGTGTAGCCAAAGCATCGAACGTAGGAATAGGCTGGAATGTATAGACTTTCGTTCGATCAGCAATGTATGGACTTTGAAGTGCACCGTAGGAAAAATCCCCAATGTATAGACTTCCAATGAAAGCTACCGCTGTACAGACTTACTCAATCAAACCGATGTATAGACTTGAAGGTTCACTGATGGCTGTACAGACTTTACTTCAATGTGTAGACTTGGAAGTTCAACGAAGGATGCATAGTGCAGTGTACAGACTTGCCTAAGACGCAGCATGAGACGCTGGCTGAGACGGACGCTGTACAGACTTTGAATCTCAAGTGAGACGGTGATTGAGACGATGCACTGTGTAAACATGAGCGATGCATATGCTAAGTGAGATACAATATGAGACGCTCGATTGTACAGACTTCGCCTGAGACAATGCATGAGACGGACGATGTATATACTTGTGTTACTGTAGCAATGTATAGACTTACTATATGCATGAGACGCAAGTTGAGACGGTGTGTGCACTGTAACGAATGTATAGACTTCAATGATGCGTGCAACAGTAATGTATATACTTGCATGAGACGGTCAATGAGACGCTCAATGTACACACTTCAAGTCCAGTGTATAGACATTGCCTTAGACTCTAAATGAGATGGACGTTGTGCATGAACAGTGATGTATAGACTTGCATGAGACGGTCAGTTAGACGCACTCTCAGGCTGTACAGACTTTGTGTGTTCATATGCCAATGTACAGACTTAGCTTTGAGCATGGGCTGTACAGACTTTACCTGTATGCAAGCACTGTATGGACTTGCCACCAATGTATAAACTCAATGCAAGCAGATGGTTGTACAGGCATGGCGAATGCAATGTATGGACTTGCAGACAGAACACATGCAGTCTCCAGATAATATACCAGTCACAGTCATATGCATTTTCCACTGAGTATATCAGTTATAAACATTCATATTGCTATCATTCAATGTGGTGACTCATTCATGTTGCTATCATTAAAACACCACACTCATCAAAGCACAAGGGGCACAACAGATGATGTTTGCTGAGGACTGAGTGGAAGGTTAACAGTAGGGATGCGGATGAGAGGACGTGATGGCGGTGGAAATGGGTGAGGCGTTGTTGCAGGTTGTGCTACAGGTCGAGGATAGACAGGTGCGGGACGGATAAGGCAAGGGGATTGGTTAGGAACATGATTGGCGACAAGGACAGAGCTGCCTTCCGTATGCCAACCTTGCTCTCTTCCAACTTCGGGGAAGGAAGAGATGTGGTTGACTTGGTGGTTGGGTTGTTGGTGCGCCGGTAATAGATTTTGGAGGATGCCCATGTTTGGCTGTTGCTGTGGTGCCTGCTGAGGCTGTTGTTGTGCTTGTTGTTGTTGTTATTGTTGTTGCTGCTGCTGTTGTCTAGGAGGAGGTCTCCTGGCCTTCATCATGGCGATGTATCGCATCATTTCATCCCAATCTATTTGATGTTCATCATTCATATCATAGATATAATCTCTGAAATGAAAACAGTTTTCCACTGTATGACCCGTTTGTCTATGGAAGACATAATATCTGGAAGTGTCGACGTTCGGGGGCCATACGGCTCTTTCCGTAGGCAAGGTGAGTATATTAGCAGCCATGAGAGCATTAAAAATGTCCGATAATGACTCTGGCAAAGGTGGGTAGTGATTTCTCCTTGGGCCGATCGGCCTCCTCTGTTGTTGGGGGCCATAGTCCCCGGGTGGTGGTACCTGATTATATTGAGGAGGTCGCTGCTGTTGTTGTTGGAGATGGAGGGGTTGAGGAATATTATTCTGGAGGAGGTTATTTTGTGAGGGTGGTCGATAGGCTTGCTGACCTTGTTGGTCCTGATGAAAGGGGAATTGTAGAGCTTGTGGAGGCCTGGGGTTGGCTTGCCGGTTGGGATTGTCAACCGCACTCACCTGCTCATTTGTTACGACCCCTTCTGTCACTCCACCTTGGGCACCCGTGCTTGGCTTCCTAAACACCCTTGGCTTTGGTGGCTCAAACATATGCATGAGGAGGGAATCTTTCAGCTATGTTTGGATATATCGAGCCCTCTCATACAATTCCTCCATAGTGGTGAGCTTATTCATTGCCAGGACGTGTCTAAATTGCGGAGTGGCATTAGACACGATCATCTTCACTTGTTCCGATTCCGAAATGGGGTCTCTCACTTTCTCTGCCAAGGATCTCCATGTATCAGCAAATTGGACGAAATCTTCGTCCGACTTCATTTTCTCGGCCACTAGGTCGGTAATAGAAAGGGAGGGACTGACCCTATCCCGATATTTCTGTAGGAATTTCCGTTGCACTACGTCGAAGTTCTCAGCCTCACTCGGCTCTAGGGAATAGAACCATTCTAAGGCGGGGCCATCCAATGATATCCTGAAGAGATATGCCAGGGATCTTTGATCGTTCTGCCAAAACGAGGACTCATACATAAAGTCCTTTAGATGAATGAAGTGGTTGCCTATGCCGGTGTACCGTCGGTACGTCGGCATTTCAGAAGGAGGGAGACGGAATACAGGAATGATTGGTAAAGAGATCTCAGGCGCGGATTTGACATCCACAATGTTTTTGAAATCTCAGAATTGTTCGTCCATCTTGTTCAGCCTATGAAGGAGAGATTGAGTGACCTCATCGTAAGGAGCAGGTTGTGGTGGCCACTGAGGCCTTACGGACTCCTGAGAAGGGAATTCCAGATGAGAGGGATGTTGTGGCATGTCAGTAAATGGAACTGACTGAAATGTTGTATGAAGAATTGGTGGAACTTGAGACTGGGGAGGTAATTGGAAAGAGGGAGGTTGCAGACTTATCTGGGTGAGAGGGAAGGAGGAAGGGATTGCCTGTGCAGGCTCTTGAGTAGGGGGAACAACTGGTGTTGGATTTTGGGGAATAGTAGCAACATATTTCCCTTTTAGGATGGCCTAAAAGGCTCGGACCTGCTCGGGATTGAGCTGTGTGTTCGCGAGGACACCTAGCAGGGAGGAAATATCTTGCGGCGGGGATGTTTCCCCAACGGTGGTTCGCACCTCATATGAGGGCTCACGGGAGGAACCTGCGTCCTCAGCAGGAACATGTGTCCCCTGATGACTCGGGGTCGGATTCTGACCGTTCCCGAACATTTCTTGATCTTTTTCGGAACGCGAGATTTTGCCGGAACGTAATAACATACACACTCAAACCAATAGCAGAGATTACAAACAAGTTGATGCTTTACGCCTCTTTTTTTAATTTCTTTTTAATTTCTTTTTTTCTAATCTAATGTTCACACCACATGAGGGACCTTAGTTGCAATATTGATTTCCGTCGTGTGATCTAAGGACACTCGACTCACCATGAATGGGTTGACTATCTCCAGAGAACTTTAGTGGTACAACCAGCCCAGTGAACGAAGAGGGAATCCTTCGATGTCGGAGACTTACGGAGGTCTCGATGAAGGAGATCCTAGTCCGTCGAGAGGAATTCCTGACGGAGAGTCCTTCCTTCACCAAGAAAGGGTGATCCTAAAAAAAAGAACAAAAAAATAAAAATAAAAGGGAGATGATATGCAATGCAGTGCTGAATTTAACAAGATATATATAAACAGACAATAAATATATACAACAAAAGAAATTAAACAAGCATCACAACACTCCTTTTCCGTAACAACACGGATCTCTTCAGACTTCACAGGAGACTCTGGAGTAATGCACGTAGTGCACGAGGGATGAAATTGGAATGCCAAAAGTGATAGCGGGAACACGAATTAGCGCACGCAAGCGCAATCAGGAGGGGCACACGTGGGTGTCGATGGCAAGAGTGCTACTGGGAGCACGAATGTAGCGCACACGGGCGCAATCAGGAGGGGCACACGGGAGTGCCAAGTGAAGGGCACACGTGGGTGCCGATGGTAATCAGGAGAGGCACACGGGAGTGCCGAGTGAAGGGCACACGTGGGTGCCGATGGCAATCAGGAGGGGCACATGGGAGTGCTGAGTGAAGGGCACACATGGGTGCCGATGGTAAGAGTGCTACTGGGAGCATGAATGTAGCGCACGCGGGCGCAATCAGGAGGGGAACACGGGGGTGCCGAGTGAAGGGCACACGTGGGTACCGATGGCAAGAGTGCTACTGGGAGCACGAATGTAGCGCACGCGGGTGCAATCGGGAGGGGCACACGGGGGTGCCGAGTGAAGGGCACACATGGGTGCCGATGGCAAGAGTGCTACTGGGAGCACGAATGTAGCGCACGCGAGCGTAATCAGGAGGGGCACACGGGGGTGCCGAGTGAAGGGCACACGTGGGTGCCGATGGCAAGAGTGCTACTGGGAGCACGAATGTAGCGCACGCGGGCGCAATTAGGAGGGGCACACGGGAGTGCCGAGTTAAGGGCACACGTGGGTGCCGATGGCAATCAGGAGAGGCACACGGGAGTGCCGAGTGAAGGGCACACGTGGGTGCCGATGGCAAGAGTGCTATTGGGAGCACAAATGTAGCGCACGCGGGCGCAATCAGGAGGGGCACACGAGGGTGCTGAGTGAAGGGCACACGGGGGTGCCGATGGTAAGGGTGCTACTGGGAGCACGAATGTAGCGTACGCGGGTGCAATCAGGAGGGGCACACGGGGGTGCCGAGTGAAGGGCACACGTGGGTGTCGATGGCAAGAGTGCTACTGGGAGCACTAATGTAGCGCACGCGGGCGCAATCAGGAGGGGCACACGGGGGTGCCGAGTGAAGGGACACACGTGGGTGCCGAAAATATTTGGGTAACCAGAGAAAACAAAAGATGTCCCACCATGATCGCCAAGAGATGTAGACGACGGGATCGCACCAACGGAGAGGGAAGGAAAAGAGGAACGAGGAAAACACAAAGACTGATTGTTGGGTAAAAGGGGGGTACAACCTAAAGAAACACTCTAATAGAACAGAGAAGACGAGGGTATAACACTACAACGGAATATTATCCAACATAATCATAACATCAATAAAAGCGAACCACCGCGAGACATTGGTCTTTGCGGGTTTTTTTATAAAAATATTTACAGTGATAAATATAAATATGTACAGAAACCACCGCGAGACATTGGTCTTTGCGGGATTTTTATAAGAAATATAGATAATAATAAATATAAATATATAAAAGACCACCGCGAGGTATTACTCTCCGCGGGATTTTTACTATAATATAAGTATATATAACAAGAAATGAAAAGGGGATCAAATAAACCGCCGCGAGATGTCACTCTCCGCAGGGTTTTAAAGCGGTGATAGGGGAATGCTAAAATTAAACAGTTAGGGGTTAGGACGTTAGAGTGCAAAAATTAAATTACTGAAATAAAAATGGTCGTGGGAGGTGACCCACCGCACCAGTTAGATAAAACCGTCGCGAGGAACTGGTTCCGTCGACGGGATTCGAACAAAATACAAAAAATAAAACCGTCGCGAGGAACTGGTTCCGTCGATGGAGTTTGAACGAAAGACAGAAAATAAAACCGCCGCGAGGAACTAGTTCCGTCAACGGGGTTGGAATGAAGAACAGAAAATAAAACCGCCGCGAGGAACTAGTTCCGTCAACGGGGTTCGAACAAAATATAGAAAATAAAACCACCGCGAGGAACTAGTTCCGTCGACGGGGTTGGAATGAAGAACAAAAATAAAACCACCGCGAGGAACTAGTTCCGTCGACGGGGTTGGAATGAAGAACAGAAAATAAAACCACCGCGAGGAACTAGTTCCGTCGATGGGGTTGGAATGAAGAACAAAAAATAAAACCACCGCGAGGAACTAGTTCCGTCAACGGGGTTCGAACAGAAAAGAAATGACAGAAAATAAAACCACCACGATGAACCAGTTCCGTCAACGGGGTTCGAACAGAAAAGAAATGACAGAAGATAAAGTCACCGTGAGGAACCAGTTCCGTCAACGGGGTTAGAACAGAAAAGAAATGACAGAAGATAAAACCACCGCGAGGAACCAGTTCCGTCAACGGGGTTCGAACAGAAAAGAAAAGACGGAAGATAAAAGGGGAGGGGAAGTGTGATCGCCAGGGGCTGAGAACCCTAGGAAGTGTTCTGATCGCGTTCGCCGCCGGAGCGGGAGCAGTGCGGGTTCTCTCTTCCTCTTCTGTCGGCCGGCCGACGAAGATGGCTTCCTTCGGTTACCCTGATTTTATTATTCTTTCTTTTTTTATTTTAGCTTTTGTTATTATTTTTTTTTGTTTTTTGTTTGTGTTGCCTTTATTATTATTTTATTTCTTTTAAAGAGACATGAGAAAATGATGAAAGAAATCGAGATGTAAAAGATAGAGAAAGAGAGTGAGATATAGAGAATTAAAATTATTAAAGATCACTAGGAAAATATATATATAGAGAGAGAGAGAGAAAGACTCTTTTTTAGACAAAAATAGAGATGGACGGGGGTGGAGACTTAACAATAAATAACAATAGAAAGAGAGAGAAATAGAGTAAAATGGAGGGGGGGACAATTGGGTACCTCAAAATAGGAGAGAATGATCCCTTCTCATCTCCGAACTGAGGAATCACGTGAGTTCCCTCCTCTTCCTTCGGCTGGCCGAAAGAGATAACTTTCCTTTGATGGTTCCCCTTGCAAAAGAAGACGAAATAATAAATCAGGATAACGACAATGCAGCATCCATCCCTTGTGATGAATCTGATGAAGACATGAACAAATACGCACCTGATCAATGTTATTTTAAACCCCTTTAGAACTAAAAGGTGGGAAATGATATGATGGAATGCACAACGAAATATTCTCAATGAGGGGATTCTATTACAAACATAATGCTGAGTGATGTATGCAAAAGAATTAACAAAGCGAACATAATGCAAAAGGAGGGAAAAGCTTATTGGTAGGTGCCGATGACGAACTTTGGAAGAAGTATCAATAACACGAGCGCAGCACGACCGAGGGCCTTCACAACGGACTTCAGAAACGGCTTAAATAGGGATCACAAATACACGTATATATGTATAAGGTGGGAAAAGATATACATATATATATATATATGTATATATATATATAAGATGAGAGAGGACAATTAGAAATATAAGTGAACAAATAAATAAAGAAAAACTAATGATATATGAAAAGATAGAAAGGATGTTAGAAAGAGAGGAAGAGAGAGATCGAGAGAAAGAGAGAGAGAAGTTGTTCTCTTTTTTTTATAGAATTTTTTATATCTTAGTTGTAGAGGTAAGAAAACATAAAAAATGAGGAAATAAAAGAGGTAGAAAAGAGAATAATAAGATAAAAATAATAGATATATATATATATATATATATAAGAAAGAGAAAAGAATGGAGGGAGAGAGAGATCGAGAGAGGGGGGAGAGAGAGAGTAAGAGGGAGAGAGATGAAGAAAATAAAAATAAAAAAAGAGATGAGAAAGAGAGAACGAGAGGGGGAGATCAGAGAGAGTAACGAGAGGGAGAAAGAGAGAGAGGGTAACAGGGAGAGGGATAAAAAAATTAATAAATAGAAAAAATTGAGAGAGTGAGATCGAGAGGGAGAGAGGGAAAGAGAGTGGGGGGAGAAAGAGAAAGAGAGAAAGGGAGACGGGGAGAGATGAGAGAGGGATTAAAAGAAATAAAAATAGAATGAGAGAGAGAGAAACAGAGAAAGAGGGAGAGAGAGAGAGAGATATCAACGTGGCGGGAGGGAAGAGAGAGAGAGAGAGGGCGAGAGGAAGAGAGAGGGAGAGAGGAGGTGTTCGAGAGGGAGAGGAGAGAGGGAGGAGACAGAGACGGGGGGAGAGAGAGAGGGAGAGGAAGAGAGAACGGAGGGGGAGGGAGAGAGAGAGGGAGGAAGAGAGAGGGGAGAGAGAGAGAATCGAGAGGGGGAAAGAGATCGCGGCGGCAAGGAGGAAGAGAGAACGAGAGGGAGAGAGGAGAGAAAGAGAGGAAGAGAGAGGGGGGAGAGAGAGAAGGCGGAAGGAGGAGAGAGAGAGAGGGAGAGGGAGAGATAGGAAGAGGGGGAGTCCACGTCGGGGGAGGGCTCCGCGGCGGCGACGTGGGGAGGTGAGCGGCGCGAGCTCGACGGACGGCGAACGGCAGCAAGGTGGACGGTGGAGGCGACGGCGCGGGGGGCTTCGCGGCGAACAGCGGACGGGCGCCGGTGGAGGGCTTCAGCGGCCGGGAACGATGGAGGCAACGGCGTGGAGGGCTGTCGAGGGCGTGGCCGGCAAACGACGACGGCGGGCAGCTCGCGGGCGGACAACGTGGAGAGGGGTGCAGGCGGGCGTGGAGCTGCCGTGGGCGTCCGGAGGGGAGCTTCGGCAGCTGGACGATGTGCAGACACGGCCGAGGAGCTCGAAAGGCGGCCGTTTTGGCGTCACGGGACCACACAATGAAGGCCGGCAGGAGGGCCAGCCGCGGCGACGACGGCGAGGAGATCTCACAGAGATGGTAGCGTCCGACGTTTGGTTGCTTGCGGACGGTGGGTGCGGTGGGCGACGTCGGTGCGAGGTGGCTCGTGGCAGCCGGCGATGTAGACGATGACGGGCGCGGTGGCTGGCGGTCAGACGATGACGGCGGTGTCGCGGAGGGGCTGCCGGTGGTGAGGGGTTAGCGGCGGCGTCTGCAGGTGGTTGCGGGGGGTACTTGCGGTGGAGTTAGAGAGAGAAAGAGCGGTGGAGGTGGGGTGCGTGCACAGGCGATGGAGGTCGGGGAGAGTGAATGACGGCACAGTGGAGGGCAAGGGCGAGGTAGCAAAACGGAGGGAGGAGGAAGGGGCGGCCGATGCATGTGAGGATGTGAGTGTATGGAAGGGGATGAGTTAAAGAGAGGAGAGCGATCGCGGTTGTGACTGCATGCAAGGAGGGAGAGGAAGAATATGTTGCCAGCGAGAGAAAGAGCAAAGGGAGATGTGGCGATGGTGAAGGTAGCAGTCAGTGGTAAGAGTGCAGCAGAGGTGGCGAGGGAATGGAGGCCAAGGAGGGAGAGGGTGAGTGAGAGTGGCTGGTGATGTGAAGGGTGGAGAGATCTATGGCGGGGATGCGGCGGCGAGAGAGCTCTCGTGGTGCATGGGTTGCGGCCAGAGAGAGAGAGAGGGAAAGAGAGGGAGAGAGACCGATGGGAGAGGGGCCTGCGTGGAGAAAGAGAGGGGGCGTGGAAGGGAGTCCGGAGTGAGAGGGACGCGGCGGTCGGTGGCGAAGGGTGGTCGACGGCGTGAGGCTCGGAGGTGGAGGTGTAATGAGAAGGAGGGATCGGGAGAGGAGAACGTGAGGATCAGGGGAGTGGTGTGTGTTGCCGTGGGTTGTTAGGTGTGGGAGAGAAAGTCGGAGAATGAGAATGGGAGTAGAATCAGAAGCCTCTCCCGAGAGATGAGTGGGATGGGTTTTTGGGAGAGGTTGCCGTGAGAGCCGGGGAGAGAACAATGAAGGAGGGGTGTGTGCGTATGTATGTGCCGTGGGGGAGATGAGTGTGAGCAGTGTGCTTGGGATGGAATAATGGCTTGTGTGGGGGTGGGGTTCACGTGGTTAGTGGGAGAGAAAGAGAGTGGGAGTGGGGTGGAAAGGACAGTGGGGAGAGGGAGAGCTGGGTTCGTGAGAGACAAGGAGGGGGCCGGGAGGATTCCCTCCTTAACCAGGATTGGAGAGAAGGGGTTTCGAAAGATAGAAAAAGATGAGAGAAAGAAAGAGATGTGTGTTTGCTACGCAAAGGGTGTGAATGAGTGGGTCAGCGGTAGGTTAAGATGTCATTAGAGTGGGGTTGGAGAAAATGAAATGACATGGCAGTGGAGAGAGCGGAGAAGAGTGGGATAAAATGAAGAGATATATATATATATATATATATATATATATATTTAAGCTTTTATCATTTATGTGTGAGATTTATTTTATTTTTTGTTTATTATTTTTATTTTTAAACATTTTTTTCCTTATTATTCTTAACCTTTTTAGATTTTTTTTAATAACCTTTTTTTTAATTTTTGTGCATTTTTTAATAACCTTTTTCTGAATTTTTTGTATTTATTTTTTCTCTCAAATTTTTATATATTTGTTTATAAGCTTTTTCCAATTTTTGTATTTTAATATTTTCTCAATTTTTATAACCCTTTTCAATTTTTCAGATTTTTTTATATTTTTATATAAAAACTCAAACAAATGCTAATTACTCACATAAGTCACTCGTGTAAACCACTCTGGGACATCGTGGTATAATATGAGACGTTCTCACAATAATGTCATAAACGGCATGTCTACAATATAGAGTCATGCTGAAGAAGAGGGATGACCAAATCAAGGGACGTAGCCTAACTACACCGGGTGTTCCCTTGAGTTTTTCATCCTTCTAGAGTGACCTTGTGTCATGCTTCAACTTTGACATAGATAGCATACTCCTAAAGTCTATCTGCACGTCATGCCATCGGAAGAGGGGTAGATAGGAACGACTAAAGAGAGCGAATGCCGTCGAAGCCCATTGAAAACATGGATGTAAAGAAGTGTTGAAGTCATGGATGTACATATTTATGCTTTAGTCACATAGAAGTAATTTGATTATTATACAGGGGGTTGTCTAATACAAGAAAATATGTAAGATAGTACAGTGCAATATATTTCATTCCAATGCAAATTATATCATTACGGTGCACTATATTTCAATCTAGTGTAATATGTTTCACTCAAGTGTAAACTTTATGACTATAGTGCAAATTATTTTAGTCCAATGTAATATGATGGAGAATGGATGATGGCTCTTTGAGACTGACATCGTCGAAGTCTCCAAATGCTCAAAAAATTATCATCCATGTTTCATCATCCATTCTCCATCGTCCAAGTCTCAACGAGTGTAACTCTCTTCTAATGTAATATTTTTTATTTCAATACTAAGACTATCATTACAATGTATTATGTTTCAGTCCAGTGCAAAATGTTTCACTCCAGTGCAAACTTTATACTTACAATACAAACTCCTTCAGTCTAGTGTAATACATTTTACTCTTGTGCGTAACGTTTCATCGCAGTGCAAATGGGCTCCAGTGTAATATGATGGAGAATGGATGATGTCTATTTAAGACTTGGAAGATGACATTGTCTAAATCTCCAAACGCTCAAAAAGTCATCGTACATGTTTCATTGTTCATTTTGGAGACTTAGATGATCGTCCATTCTCTATTGTCAAAGTCTCCATGTAGCATCCCGACTAATTATAAGGTTAAATTAAAAATAAAAATATATATTTGTAATAAAAATAATAAAAGATACGTATAAATTATTGTTGTAAATTAAGTTTGGTATCTTAGAACAAATAATAAAAAATAGATAATTCTTTATGTAAATAAATAAAAGTGAGAGAAAGGAGAAGAATTAAATGATCAGTTAAAATATAATAAATCAATAATCAATTAAGGGTTCGATTAAATTAAGAAGCAATAGATTAAAAAAGGGACCCATCTAATTATGAAACTATCCATTTGCTTCTTTATAACATTCACATTTTTAATATAAACTCAATTTGGCATTTAACACATTTTAATATTACTTATAAAAATGTTATTACTTTGGTACCTTATTCCTTTAAAATATTCTATAATAAAATACATAAATGAAACGAAGAGTAATATTATAATATGAATTCTCACATTTTAATTAGTTAATCAAGCATGCTGTTTATCAACCATTATATTATTTTATAACATACTTAATTTATAGATCATCTTAGAAATATTGTAAAAATAACTTCCCCACATTTAAATCTCAGTTAGTTTAATTAATGAAGTATTTAGAAATATATTTAATTTATAAAATCTATAAAATCAATGTTTTGTGGTGTATATTTAAATCGTAAGAAAAACTCTAAAAATGAAGAGTATAAATTATCACAACCAATTCTAATTAGTTAATTAATAATATTTGGTAAAAAGACTTTACTATTATCGGTGCTTTTAATTTAAGAGAGCACTCAAGTATATTTAAGAAAATACATAAATAAGATCTCGTAAAATAATACTAGCGGGTTATGTATTTGTTAATAATTAATTGGTTCCGTCGTACCACGAGACTCTTGTAAGATAAAAATATAGTAAGACCTTAAATAAAATTTATTTAGTCGATCAAATTATATTTTTTAAGAAAATAAAAAATATATTTATATAAGACACTAAATGAATTTCCATGCTAATCACCCTAATCAAAAGTGATAGGAGAAAATATAATTATGATATATTTCTAGAAATAATAATAATAATAAAAAATAAATAATGCATTTAAGTATGCTCATAATAATGTTTGCAGGATAAATTAGAATGGACTTTTAACTCATTTAAATCTCTTAGTTTAATGGGTCATTAGAATATTGATTTTTGGGCTAACTAGATTAGGCCCATAAGACCCTAGCTTCTAGAGGAGTCTGCTTGGGTTGGTTAGATATTTATTAGATAATTAATCTAATTTGATAATCACTTAATTAAATTATTATTATTTTAAGTGTCATAATCCAAATAAAATAAGGAAGGTAAATTATTATTACGTAATTAGATCTAATTAACTATTTAATTTGTTAAGAGTTAAAGATTTAAATTAATCCTATTAATCTTGGTTTAAAATAAAGAAATTATTAATATGGTTACCTTATATAATATTAAAACCTAAAACCTCTTTCACTTAATCCTAAACTAAATAGGGAAGTTTGGTCGACGGTTTGAGAAGGCCAGCTAGGTAGATTGGGTTAATCTTCCCATTAGTTTAGTTCAATTTGGATTCTTGAAGAGGGTTTAGCCTTTAAATAGCCATCCCTTTAGCCCCCTACCCATGAAACCCAATTCTTCTATGGCGAGGTTCTTCTGTTAGAGAGAAGGCTGTTCTTTGGGTGATGGATTGGCATGGTGTGGGTATCGTCTATTTAGTGAAGAGGACAATAAATTTTCTTTGAAGGTCCTTGTTCGTGGGATTAGTTTCTAGGATCCAAGGTAGCTTTTCTCGTCAAGTCTCAAGCAGGAAAGAAAGATGTTAATCTTGTTTACCCGACAACTTATTTCATTGATTTTGGACTATCAAATAATAATAATAAAATAAAAACATCTCAGATGCTTTTTCTGGTCGTTGTTGTCTTGTTCTGATCCTCCTCATCTCTGTTTGATCACCTTTGTAAAAATAGAGTTTTAAAACTCTGCAAAACCTGAGCCTTTACATTGAGTATGGCCAAAACCAGATGCGCCTAAACCCAGATGCATCTTCAGTCGACCTGCCAGGTGGATTTCGTGCAAACCTGATTAAGAGATGCTAAGCCTTGTATCCCTGCAAATCTGATTTAATCTCGGTAAAATCCTACTCATTTTTTTTCTTAAATCCCTATAAAATAGCCGACTATTCTTGCAAACCTAGTCAACCATTTTTATTCCCCTGCACACTCGCAGAATTTTTTTTTTTAAGTTTCCCCTACAAACCAGGACGATTTTTTTTCTTATTCCCTTGAAAACCCGATCACCCTTCTATCCCAGTACTATGTATATTAAACCTGTGAACTTAGAAGTTAAAAATCTAGCCAAACCATGGCCCTTTAACCCTCTGTAAATTGACCTCTTAAAACTTGCGAACTTGCAATTTAAACCGACAGTCTAGCTGATTTTTAACCCGGCAAACATGGTGATTTTAGATACTGCAAAACCTGGTTTTTTAAACTTGCAAACCTACTTATCTTAAAACCTGGGTTTGCCGTCCCGCCCCGACCCGCACCGACTCGCACGACCCGACCCGACCCAGGCGGGCGCCGGGTCGCACGGGCCGTGGGTCGTGGACGGGACGCACCGAACCGCTTTGTCCCGTGCGTCTCGCCACGTACCGGTGCGGTGCGAGGCGGGACCCGTCTCGGTACGAGCGGGTCGGGGCGGGTCGGCCATTTAACGGGCCGGTAGGAGGGGGAGGGGGGGTGCCGGAGGTGGGAGAGGGGGGTGGTGGGGGGCCGCAGGAGGTGGGAGAGGGAGGGGGCGGTGGGGGCCAGGGGGGCGATCTCGGTGGTGGGACCGCCGGAGGTTGGGGGGCAGTGGGGGAGGGGGGAGAGGTGGGGTGGCGGTGGTGGCCGCCGGAGTTGGGAGAGGGGGGCGGTGGGGGGCCGCAGCAGGAGGGGGAGGGGGAGGTGGGAGAGGTGGGGGGGCGGTGGTGGCCGCCGGGGGTGGGAGAGGGGGGCGGTGGGGGGCAGCAGCAGGAGGGGGCGGGGGGCGCCGGAGGTGGGAGAGGGGGTGGGGGGGGCGCAGCAGGAGGGGGGCGGTGGGGGGCCGCAGCAGGAGGGGGCGGTGCCGGAGGTGGGAGAGGCGCCGGAGAGGGGGCGGGGGGGCGCCGGAGGTGGGAGAGGCGCCGAAGAGGGGGCGGGGGGGCGCCGGAGGTGGGAGAGGGGGTGGGGGGCCGCAGCAGGAGGGGGAGGGGGGGCGCCGGATGTGGGAGAGGCAATGGGGCGGACCGGGTCGCTGTGAGATCCGCCCGACCCGTCCCGCGCAGAGACCGGGTCTGCCGGGTCGGACGGGTCGGCAAACCCTGCTTAAAACTCTGCAAAACCTAATTTTTGAACCCTGCAAGAGTTGAACTTTTAAACTTGAAACCTGAACTTTAATCCCTGCAAATTTTGGGCCATGTTCTTGGGTTGAAACCAACCTGAAATCATGAAAACCTGAACCTGCAAAAATCTGAAATCTTACAAACTTGAAACATGATTTTCATATCTTGCTATCCTAATCAATTATCTGATCCCATGCAACTAAATTTCATTCTTTAATATGATTGCAATCATTAGTGTTCCGATCGATTATTCGATTCTTGTAGCTTGATTTTAGTCTTGATAACCCGATCATTCTTCACGAATTGGGTCTGTTCTATCAGGTTGCCTTATCATCTTGCCCTGCTCAAGATTAATGCCCTTTGATTAGAAAGGAGACTAAAAGTTAAACACGAGTTAATACCTTGTTTCCAAAGGAAAAACTAAAGTTAAAATTTACCAAGTTCACTACTTTCGAATTCCTAATTTACAAATTGAAAGAAAACTAAACGATAACCGAACCATTCTCTAATAAATCTAATAATCCAAGTTCAGTTCGATGGATTATTACTTGAGTTACTTCAAGGCAAATCTTCTTGAATAGACTTGCACTTTTACTTGATCTATCCCATGTTTCCCATTTCCTTGAAATCTTTCAGTACAACTTTATGCACGTGATCCTTGTTTTCTACTTGTTCTACTTATTAATTACTTGAGCATGACTTCCTTGAATCTACTTAGCCATTTATTATATGTGGAATTGTCTAGTGTTTATAAAGGATATTTGATCCTTAACCTCAATGCCTGACGTTAATGGGGCCCGATCTGGTCCTAGGAGGAGTGTCCGAAAATACTTGTGCCCATGGGAGTTGAATGACCTGGTGTGACATTGCACCAAAGTACTTGTTTGCTAGATTGATCTACACAATTCACATGATACTTGTTACTTGATACTTGTACATGATTGATTGCTTGACTTTGTTACATGACATGTTTGACTTACTACTTGATATTCTTGACCCGAAATGGTATATATATATATATATATATTGGAATTCAATTGTTATATGGTCAATCTATAGTTATGTTCACTTACATATGTTCTTCATTTGTTATAGGTACCTTTCTTGTTATTATTCATTGGGCCATGCGGGGTAAAATGTTATTATATGGGAGTCACCTCTTGAGTCCGTAATGGAGCAAAGTGCTACATAGTGGGAACCACATCTTGAGCCTACATGAGCCATCTGTAGATTCCCTCCATGCTAGTCCTTTAAAAATTGACCTTCTCACTATATCTCTTGAAATCGAACTCGATGTTATACTTCTTTGACATCTATTGTCCTCATGATTACATCCTTATACTTGATCTTTATTTTATTTATTTCCTACCTTGACTAGAATATTAATTGTAAAAAGATATTAATCACTTAAATTTGCTTGTGTTGGCATGCAATTCCTACTGGGCTTTATACTCGTGCAATGTTAATTAATATTTTTCAGGTTATCTCGAGAATAACTAGCGGGAAGCGCAAGAGTGTGAAGTGTACCAAGATGTCTTAATGGACCCTATTTCTTAGTTTAGAATGGAGAGTAATTTGTTACAAGAGATATCTTGTAATTATGAAAAGTTAGTGTAATAGAATTGTATATTGTTTAATTGGAGAGTTTTGAAAAATTAAAATTTTATAGTTGAGGTTTTTATAGTAAGTTATGTAATTAGAATTTCTAGTCTTCATTGAGTGAGGGGTTTTCTCCCCTGTTATGCCCTGATATTCCACATCGGGGCGTGACACTCCATGACTGTAACTTTTCTTCCAATGTAATATGTTTCATTCCATTATAAAGTTTATCATTACAGTGCACTATATTTTAGTCCAGTGCAATATGCTTCACTTCAGTGCAAACGTTACGACTACAGTGCAATCTTTTGTCCAGTGTAATACTTTTCACTCTAGTGCGTAACGTTTCATTACAGTGTTGTTTCAGTCCAGTGTAATTCGATAGAGAATGGACGATGGCTCTTTGAGACTTATATGATGATATTGTCCTACTCTCCAAATGCTCAAAAAGTCATCGTGCATGTTGGAGACTTGGACGATCATCCATTCTCTATTATACAAGTCTCCAAATCTAGAGTGTCAAGAAGAAATATGGCCTTGATAAATAATTGCATACACTCTAATATCAAAGAAACCATTTTGATTTATCTCACTTTCCCCACCAAAGCACAATATATATTCTTGGCCTCTGCCACCGATCTAACCAATCATATATACATGGAAGTAAAAAAAAAGGTCACTTGTTCTTCACGAGTCCATGGTGAGTCTCTGGCATGCATATGGGTGGAGCGTGGTGGTCCCCCTTATGATTATCCAAAACCCAACATATGAGCGGTTCATAGAGCTTGGTATCATCTTCTTCCTCTCCTCTGTCATGCTGCCGCCCCTCATCGAAGATAGGCAGGCCGAGTTACGATGTCCACATTCCTTGTTGACACCAATCAAGATGTATCATGATGCCTGATAGTGTCTAGCTCTCCGCTACCCTCCAACTCACGCGGTAGAAGGGAGTGTTGTTGATGAGAGGTTGTTGGTCACTCTAATCTCCCACATTCTGCACAAACCCAGCTAGCGGCTGCTGGTTGAACTCGGTGTCGGGCTGCTGCTACGATTGATTGCCCTATGAAGGTAGGCCGAAGGGGAGGTTCTTGTTGTCCTCGATGGGTGCTGAGAATGGCGGCTTCTCTCACAGTGCCAGTTGGCCAGCGGCTATCACTTGCCTTGCACACAAGCTCTCCGTCATGGGTCATGAGCCAGAGTTCACCTACAAAATGGAAAAACCTTGGTTTGGTTTCATTTTGGGGTTTTTCCACTGAGGTTGCAGTCATGGGGGAGGAAGAGGGGTAAAATGGGGATTTACAGTAGGTGTTTATAATGGACAACTTGACCTATTTAATGCACATGTCAGAGGGATAGAGCAATCCCGTTCTCTGCGAGAGGGTGCCATGTCATGCCTCCTTGGGCCAATCCAAACATGTGTTGCAGGTTGACGAGGCGTAAGTGCAACGATCGCATTGCACAAAGCATTACTCAAAATTAAAACTAATGATAAAGTCAACATTCCATTATCCACATTGTCCCGTTCAAGTTTTGTTATTAATAAAAATAATGTTGTTAGGCGTTGCTCTCTGTAATGCAATGCCTGACCTTTTACCCTAAAAAATCAAATTTTATATTTTTATGATTGATTTAATCATTTAAATAAATGAGATGTCAATTTGATGCTTCTTGAGTTTTAATCTCTTAGATATCTTTTACTTATTCTTAATTTAAAAAATCTAACAAATAAATTGAACATTAAGTGTATATGCCAAATCGTACAAAAGTTTAAAACATCAGGAAGTATGAGATGATTAAGCTAATATACTCGTCCTTAAGGAAGAATAAGTGAAAAATAGAGAGTAACTAAATTAGTGCCTGTAGAGGCTAAAAAGTCTTACCTTGACCTCGTACCATACCTTTGATATTTGTTTGGAGGGAACGAGCGTCTAGCTATCTCGAGAAAACCTGCAAGCACTGAACAACGTGTCAAAAAGATCCCTAGGTGTGATCCTATAAGACAACCCTCCAATACTTGTGTCAGAGATGAGCGTGAAAGCAAATGAGAGAGTAGGAGAGAGGGAGAAGAGAGTTATAGAGGATGAGCAAGTGCTCGGCAGAGTGTTGAGTGCTCAAAGATACGGCCGAGGCCTAGAAATGATGGACATCTCTCAATCTCTCTCTAGGGCAAGAAGGCGAGTGTGTCCATGTCCGTGTATGGTGTGTGCAGATGTCCTTCTAGGTCTACCCAGGAGCTATTTATATTGATCGTAGTGGCGTCGTCTCTTTCCTGACTTAGCTAGGGCGTGATTAGTATAACGATGTTCTGCTCAATCGTGGGGATCATCAGTTACCCACTCACCCATTCTCTGTGGAAGGGAATCATGGCGAGCATCACGGTAGTGTGGCCATGATCTGACTCTCGTTGGAGTAATCCCCATAATCGTAGCCTCAATGCTCTCCCGTTGACAGATCTTACGACGTCTGGGACGCATGTGTGCGAGGATCATGCCCGTGGGCTGACCAATCTTGAGTGGGCCTCATTGGGCTATGTTCTTGGATTGTGGGTCGATTGGCGACGATCGCTATGGGCCTGGCGATATCGGGCCATATTGGGCCTAGCGTTATTGGGTTGTGTTGGGCCTGACAATTTCCCCCCTCCTCACTATCCCCCCACTCTCGATCAGCGAGAGTGCTCGATACTTGAGAAGAATTTCACGAGGTTAGGTGAGGAGGATGCTCGACTGAACTTTATCGAACCATCTCGATCAAGCCAGCAGGCTCTTTCGAGCCCCTAAAATGATGGCTCTCGCATAGCTCCCTTCAAGCCCATGAACTGGTAGGCTTCCGAGTTCTTTGAAATGGTAGCCCCCTTACAGAGTTGAACTAGCAGGCCATTACAAAGCCTCTCATCCGGCAGGCCCCCACTTCAGGCCCTACGAGGCCCTCATCCAGCAAGGCCAGCTCCCTCAGAAGGCAGCCTCCCTGTGGAGCTTACCCGGCAAGCTTTGAACCGATAGGGCCCCTTGCATAGCTCATCCAGGAGCCCCTTCTAACCTTTTGAAGTGGCAGGACCCTCGCGAAACCTCATCCGACAGGGCCCCCACGCGAAGCTCATCCTGCAGTCCCCCTTGTGAAGCCCATTCGGCAGGCCCCCCCAAGCCCCTGAACCGGCACCTACAAGCGCTACCAGTCCATTGAGCGAAGCCTGCCTGTGCCCCTATATAAGGGATTGTTATGTAAGAGTCTGGGGAAGAAGGCTTTTCTTTCCTCTGGGGTGGAAGAGAAAAAAAAAGAAACAGACAAGGGGGGATCCACGGTGAGGCTTCTGGAGCGAAGGATTGAGAAGAGGTTCTGCTCTTGCAGTGATCCAAGGAGGGGAGAAGAAAAGGAAGAGAGTGAGAGGGGGAGAGTCCAGAGACTCATCTTTGTACCGGCCCGAGAGGGAAAGGGAAAGAGAGAGGAAAAGGGGGAGTTTCTTCTGTAAATGGGAAAGGTACTTCGGGGCCACATGGCTCTCCTATGTATTCAAATTGATGTTATGCAAGTCTGTGCTTGTTTGAAATTCATTGACTGATCATTTCTTTTTTATCGCTATTTACCGTTCTCCCCATCCCCGTCACCGTCTTTAGTTTACGATCACGCATGGCTCGACTGCGTGTGTTAATCCGATCTTTCTGTGAAAGAATGCAAATACGTCAAAGGAAATGGAGATCCCCCTCCTGCAGACACGCACACTTGGAATATGTCTCGAGACATGGACATGATTCCAAGATGATAGCTATCTGAAATTTATTCCCCCCTCCGTTCCAATCTATATGTGTTGTTTCCGACCGCCAACCGTGCCCCTCTGTACCATTCGGCCTTCCTTCCTGGAAACTCTTCAAAAAATATGAATCCCATGAAGCTTTGACACTAGGGAAGGGCTGCCTTCCCCCATGAAGCTTGGCTAATAAGCCTCCAAGCCTCACGACATCCTTGCCTTCTCATTTCCTTCCTTTGCAAGGTCAACCGGCACCATGAATGCCTCCCGTTCCATCCCTCTAATGAGTGATATGGCACCACACTATTGCCTCTCTTAATGGGTAATCCGGCGTCAACCAGCACCATAAATGCACCATGTTCCCTCCCTCTAATGAGTGATACGGCACCACACTATTGCCTCTCTCAATGGGTAATGTGGCCTCAACCAGCACCATAAATGCACCATGTTCTCTCCCTCTAATGAGTGATACGGCGCCACATTATTACCTCTCTCAATGGGTAATCTGGCGTCAACTAGCACCTCCTTCTCTTCTTTTACAATTGATACAACAACCCCTTTTGAAGTGAACTGGTAGCCCCCTGTTGCTTCCCCATTTTCTGCTACTACAAGGTGATACGACACCCCCTGATAACACTTTCTTTAATATATTTCATCACTATTCACCTTTGTATCACCGGTCCCATCTACCTCGGGGCTCAACTTAGTGATCCCCTTCACCATGCCCCGGGGAGAGGCTCCCCTTGCTGCCTGATAATTGATTATTGGCGGAGAAGTGAACAGTAGTGAACAGTGTTACTTTACTATTCATTTTTGGCCCATTAAGGATTAATTCCCTTTGTTTTGATCTAAGTGCAACTCCACACCCCTTAACTTCATTTAGAGCATCCGGGCAATTCCGATCCCTTAGCAGGCTGGTCATCGGGGATATGGTGTTGCAAATGACTGTGGATGTTATTGCTTTATGCCCATTCGGTCAGTAAAGGGATCATCTTGGATTCTCCGTAGATGAGCACCCATGTTTGTAACCCCAAAATGCCCTTTGTCTAGGGGAGATGCCGTCGGAATTTTACCAAAATCATGGATTGATCAATAAATAAAATAAATAATAATAATAATAAATTAAAGAAAAGAAGAAAAAGATATAAAAAAGTCATAAAAAGAGATGCACAATAAAAAATATAACAAAACAAAACAACAAAATTATAATAATAATATAATAAAATAAAAATGATAAAGAAAGAAATATACAAATAAAAAATAATAAAAATATGACAAATCGAAACAACAAAAATATTATAAAAATTAAAACAACAAAAAAATATAATCAGATAGATGCATGTCTTGTCTATAAAAAAAGAGAGGGAGAAAAGAAAGGAAGAATGAATAACAATAGAAATGACAAAAAAAATAATAATAAAGAGAGAGAGAGAGAGAAATGTACCTATTTTAGAATCAAAACAACAAAAATATGATAAAACTAAAACAACAAAAAACTATAATCAGATCAAAACATCCAAAATATGTGTATTAGAATCAAAATAATAATAAAAATAATATAACCAAATCCAAAGAAAAAAAAGGAGGAAACAAATGCATGACAAAAAAGAAGAAGAAGAGCGGCGATTCCACCTATGGGATGCCATGAACTGGCACCCCTACAGTTTTCTTCTTCTTCTTCTTCTTCAACCAATGATCTAGCAGCTCCCTTCTTCTTCTTCAACAATTGATCTGGCAGCTCCCCTTCTTCTCCTTCAGCCATGTGATCCGGCAGCCATTTTGGCTTTGAAGCATTCACATCAGTATTCACCTAAGCGCACTAATCACTTTACCAAATGTCCGTTTGACCCCATACCGCCATCCTGCTCATCCCAGGGCTAGAGTTGATGACCACCTTCATCCTACCACAAGGAGGGATTCTCTAGGCTGTCGGATAATCAGATATCGGCAAAAAAGCGAACGTTAATGAATAGTAAGTTTTAACTATTCATTTTGGGCCCATTAAGGGTTAAATTTCGTTAATTTCATTCCGAGTGCGATGCTGTGGCCCGAAACGGGTTCTTTTCATCGTTCATGTTATTGTTGATCACTGAGCTTTTTGTACTGCCCTGGCTGGAACCCCCGAGATTGCCCCTTTGTGACAGTTTAGCCCGATCCGGTGCCCTTAAATCACGAATAAAGGGAATATAAATAAGGCCTATTGCGAGCATGGTTTAGGCCTACGAGTTTGCCCCGCCATGGCCATGATCTGATCTCACTTCTGGGCCGATAACCCATTGAGTCGGACCTACTTTTGCTAGGTTTTATCTCATTTCTTAACATTAAATCACGCCAGATCATAGGCAAACATGTGCACAGAGGATTACCTATGGCATTGTTGCATTTTTAGCATAAATTAGTCCCAGATCGATGTCCGAATGCGCTTCTATGATGCTCCACCTGAGGCTACGCCGATTCGCCTTTGAACTTACATGCGTATGCAACGGTGCTAATGGTGGGTCGAAAGATTTGTGCAGATATGATCGAGAAGTCCCTCAGATGATCTGAACCTCCTAATAGGCTAGCCCTCGAGGGTACTACATTCGATATGGGCCCGGGTGATGCCGCTTCATGCACACTTGGACGATTAAGGGACCGTCTCAGACTTCTGTAGACAAGCAGTCGTTACATCCCCTCCAATATACTCCGAGATATGGGGAGATGCTGCTAAAAATTTGATTCTTCATCGCTCGAGCCACAACATAAACAAGAAGAGCATAATCAGATCAAAACAAAAATATAATAAAATCAAAATAATAAAAAATAATGTAACAAAATCAAAATAACAAAATAATAATAAAAAATTAAAATAATAAAAAATTATGATAAAATCTAAATAACAAAAACGCAATAAGATGAAAATAACAAAGACTAAAAATATAAAAAATAATAAAAAAGAATAATGATAATGATCATAATAAAATAGTTATGAGCGGCGCAAGGTTTTTTCCTCACTGAATCAACAATGTCCCGTTATGGATAATTTTTATTCGTCGTCGCAAATAATAAAAAATATTGTGCATTTCCATGCATGTATTAATACACATTTCAAGCCATCGAGTCATTTCTCTTCGCGATTAATCAATGGTTTTCTCCCCTCGAGGAGATGTAATTAATGTAGTGGCCTTTACGGCACGACGGGTTTGGGTCCCGACTCAATACCCCTCATCATTCGATCAGTCAGACGGCGCATTGATGACTCCAAGCCCTTCGATCTTTGGGGTCCAAATAAACTATCACCTCGTGACTTTCACGCTTGCACACCAAAATAAAATAAACAAATAATAAATAAATAAATAAATCAAAATGTGTCCCACAGACACGAGATAGTGTAACATCTACCCTATACTTGATGAAAACATGCAATTGGAGGGCTAGATTACTTGGAGGTTGGGTTTTAAACTCCTACGGGCATAAAAATTGGGTTCAGTGTGTGTGTGTAATTGCTTAGTAAAAAGTGATTTGAAAAGTTATGCGATGCTATGCAAGAACATGCAAAGATTTGAAGAAAAATATAGAAGAACGATGGGGAAAAAGAAATGAAAATAGAGGCAGAAGCCCTATACTACTCCCTAGTTGATAGAGGGATAAGGTAGAAGGATCTCCAATGCAACATAACCTCCTCCATTCCCCGTAGTCACATCCCCTTAGTTGCATGCCCTTGAGCATTGGGCCGAGAGGTTGAATTTATAGAGTGAGAACTTTAAATTGGAGTGGAGAGAAAACCCTAGATTTGGCGACTCAAATTGGGTTAATCTTGCTAAAAATTGAGATGGGAAGAATCCTAGAAGGATTAGGAACTTTTCTGGATTGAACCAAGCGCTAGAAACCTTCCTAAGATAGACTTTATGAAGATTTAAGATCGGGAACTAAGTTTCCTGATATGAACGTGATCTGCACAGTGAAGATGACCTAAGAAGGACGCGGTCACACGATAGATCGTGTCTAGAGTAATGGGTAAAAAAACACAAATTTGAATTCAAATGAATGTGGTCTGGTCGACGACCACGATCTCAAGAATGTATTGACACGACACACCATGTTCAGAGTGACTCAGCGGCTATGTGAATGAGCCTAGCTCCAACAATATGTGAATGAACACTTATCTTCAGTGACTATGTGAATGAGCGCCTATCTAAGCTTAGTGGTTGTGCGAACTTAGTAGCTATCTTATGTGCCTATCTCAACTTAGTAATTCTCTCAACTTAGCAACTATCTCAACTTAATAACTACCTCAACTTAGCAACAGCTACCTTAACTTAGCAGTTATTTTAACTTCACATGCATGCGCCTATCTCAACTTAGCAACTATCCCAACTTAGCGCCTATCTTATCTATAACTATCTCATTAAGCGACTATGTTAACTGGAGCTATCCAGTGTCTATCTTACCTTTTTAACTGGAGCTATCTCATTACAATGCCTATCTTATGAACTCGAGTTATCTCAATCCAACAACTATGTCCACTTCAGGGGCTAACTCAACTCTAGGGCATAGATATTAGACTTTAAGGACTCGGAATGAGTTGAAAAGGCTCACAATGCGCCAGCGAATCAATCAATCAATGACCAATCGGGGCATTAGCAAGGAGAATAAGAGAATGACTCAACTTGTGGGACTAAAATGGTGTCTACAGTAGTCCACCCATCTCTAAAGCCGCCATCCTTAGCCGGCCCATAGACAGAGACGGCCTGAAGCTGCAGTTCACCCTTATACTCAAAGGACTTCCAAAAGCGCTCGATTGCCTCATCTACCTCCAACACCGCCTCCACCTTGGCTACTGCAATGGCAGTCTCCAACTCCGTCACCCTTGCCTCAGCCACCTCTGCCCACACCTTCATGTGCTACCAAGCAACCTCTGACGTCTGCAACTACACCCTAAAGGCGTCCTGGTCCTTTTTGGCTTCCTCTAAGGCGCTCCCTTGAGACTCCAGGAGAGCCTAAAGACCCACTTGTTCCTCTTCCAGAGCCTGGACCTAGCTTGCCAGGGTCTCCTACTCCTTATGGCGAGAGGTCAATTGTTTCTCGGCCTCCCAAAAGTGGGCACTCCACGGAGCACCCATCCTATCAACAACAGGTTCTTTACTGCCAGCTATACCATTCCCTTGTCGGTGCCAGCGAAGAGGCTCACTGGAAGGTCCCTCGGAACCAACGTCCTCTTCATCAAATCGTAGACCAAGTAATGGGGCCCAGGACCCTTGGGGCCTCCTCCGGTGGAGATGTGCTGGCGGGGGTAGTAGGCTGCGACGTGACGACTTCCTGTGCCAGCATCGGGACAGGAGCCGATGGCCCAACATTCAAGGATGGCGACAGCACATATGGCGAAGGGGGGGAGAGGAGATGTTAGAGGCCTTGATGGCCTGGCTAATGTCGCGGCTTTCTTCTTCCTCTTATCATGGCGATGTTGGTGATCCAACTATAGACGCTTAATTTCAGACATCCCGTAGATCTTGTCTAGCCATAATAGAAGTGACACTTTTGTAGATTTGTTTTAATTAGATTCCTATCCCACCCCCTTTAAATACATACATGCATAAACATGTGAATCAAGGACAAGGGGGATGAAAGGATGAAAAATACTAACTGTGATCGTCACCAAGGTTCCAACAACGCCAAAGGATGAAGAAGTGTAAAGAACGGCACCGTGTACCTTAGAACTTAAAGACTTGATCACGCTTGAAACGGGGTGCGGGGAACTTATGGATTCAAATCGCCTCTCCTTCCATCCGGCTAGAGGAAGAGAGCCTCACATTGTATTCATGCTCTCCTGCAAAACAAAGCCAAAACAAGGACAAAAAATCTATTAGAACATGCATGTGTAGTATCAATCCCGAAGTGATAAAATATGGGGTAGAAATTGAGGGCAAACTCACCGGGGGGAGATTTTTAACCCCTGTGGAAGGGTGGAAAAGATAGGTGGGTGTGTTGTGCATGCATGAGATTTGAAATCATGAGATATGATGAAGAAGTAGAGAGAAAACAATGATGCAAAACGTGCAAAAGTGCATGTAGCAAAAAAGTGCAGAAAACTGTGATGATTTGTGATTTTGAGAGGAAGAGAATTAAGAATATAGATCATGAAATTAAGCCCAAAAGGATGAAATTGAAAGCTAATACTTCTCTCTTCAAGCCAGGGTTGAAGTTGTGAGTTGGAATTGCAGCATGGCTTCGCCCCGAACCAAGAAAGAGCCCCCATTTGCAACTGCGAACTGGGCAGTTTTTATAGAAAAGTGGTGAAACCCCCAACTTTCCTCCACGAGTTTAAGAGATAGAGTCCATCAAATCTCGAGATCTATGGATCAATCTCGAGATAATAGTCAAGATAAGTCATAGGAGAAAATGAGACTCTATTTGGATGAAGGATCTGGAAGATATGGCTTCTGGAAGGGAGCCCCGGAGCTTAATCTATAGAGTTTGAGATGAACCAGGACACCTAAACCCTCAACTTTTGAGTGTGATTCTGAGCAATATAGTCAATAAAAATTTGGAGTTCTTTGGACTGAATTCAGGATAATACCAAGGAGAAACCATAGGAACAGACGGCGCTCAATTCGGAGTAGAATTCAAGAAGTTATGGACTCTGCAAGAGGGCTACGACGCACAGAAACGGAGTAGAGTCCAGCATGAATTGGACTCTCAGGTGTGTGTAACGGTCTATCGTAGGACCGTCAGAGTTATGTAATGGAGTAGGATAGGTCCGTCACACTCTGGGGGTCAAACGGGACGATTTCGGACAAGTTTCGGTGTAACACACCCATACTAGACCGTCACATGGACTCTGACGGTCTAAGGTAGGACCGCCACGCTCTAGGGGTCGAACAGGGCAATTTTAGATAAGTTTCGGTGTGACGGTCTATCGTAGGACCGTCACACTGCTCTGGCGGTCTAGGGTAGGGCCGTCACAATGATGGAGGAAGATTTTGGGTAGACTACGCATGACTTTGTAAATTGAAGCGTATCTCTCAAACGGGGCAGAACTAGCAAAAGTGGTAGAAGAAGAAATCGTAGATAACTGAGAGAGGAACAACTTTTATGGAGAAAGTAAGTTGAGAAAATGATCAGAAGAGGGAGAAAATGGGGCTAGAATAGAGAGGAAAACTCTGAGACATAGGTGAACAACACAGCACACCGGAAAAATGTAAATAGCTCACAATCGATGTAGAACTGGCCGACATAGATCTTTGAAAGAGGAACAACTTTGATGAAGACAACGTTTTGAAAAAGGGGACAGAAAGAGATGAAAAAGGACCACTTTCAGGACTACGTAGCGGGAGAGAGCCGCTTACTTAAGGGAAGCGGACCTAAATGGGCCGTAAGTCGACTTGGAAGCCGGAAGTGTAAGGTTTCACACAGCACCTACGGGCGACGCATCGGATAACAAAAAATTTCATTTGCCCGATCCCGGTGTTATGGAAAGCTTAATCTGTGCTCTAATCGGTGTTTCTAAGACCCTAATTATGGGTTGCGTGTTTCACCTTGCGCGGAACGACGCTGTCCGCTAAGCCCGATGCAGAGAAACCGAGCCGCACAACTGTACGACCTCTAGAGCAGATCCACACGGACCCTTGCGCAGCGACGGTACCTCCCCGACGCAACTTCCCCCCGACTCTAACACCTTCTGGAGAGAGAGAGAGCAATGGGGAGAAAGGGCGGAGGCTAATCCTCCTCTCTTAACCCTTAATGCTTGGTTAAGCTAAGAGAGGTTGGAAGAGTTCGAGAGTTCAAATGAACTCACGTAGGTGGTTATATATAGAGTTTTGGCCCTTTTCTAAAGACTTCCAAAGGACCAAAATTGTATATATGACCTTTCCTTTATTATACATATGTATTAATCCCCATTTACACTCCTTTCAAAAAGGAATTAAAGGGAATTAATACATACACTTGTACAATAATATTCCGTCACCCAAGAATCCATTGTGTGTGATCCTCTAGGCCCTTAGTCACTCTAGTTTAAGGCCCATTAACTTCTAATTCCCAATTAGAAGTAAATTAAACGTATTCTTCGCTTCTACGAGAGCCGAAGAATAGTTTAATTTATTCCGAACCTTTGATCACGTTGGGTCAAGTAAATCTGCGTGATCCTAGAGGACGCCGGGTTTAAACCAGCCTGTCTGGTACCTGTAAGTCCACAGTTACCACATCGATATAATCCCTCGCTCCTTTTATGAGTCTGGTACGATCGAGGGTACGGTATCTGTCAAACCCCATGATCGTGCCATTTGACTATGACTTCCTTAAAGTGTATGCCGTCCGTTCTAAACGAACTCACACGACCCTGGCCAGGGATTTAACGGAGCGTCAATGTCATGACCCATTAACTGTCTGATATATACCCGACAGTGAGCGATCCCCTCTTGACCATTGATGATCTTCACACGTATCCTAGAGTGGTTAATGACTCGGCAACTCATGACTTATGGTTAAAGTCACTTAGCTAAGTAATTAAACCATTCCAGTCCTCGTGTAAGATCTGATCAATGTCTCAGGTCAAAGGACCAACGATGCTATTGTGACCGTTGGATCTTCAGTTGACATTAGGTATAATCAACCATCTGAAGATCCAATAGCGGATCAGTTCAGTGCACATCCTCCAAGGACATACACCTACACATATGTGTTAGTGTCCCGCACCAATGACCATGAGACTGGTCACTGACACATCATGTGTACTGGTTTAATAGGTAATCAAAGTCCCCGAGTGATTACCCTCCAACCAGGAACAATTTAAGGTATGTGTTCATGTAAAGTAAGTCTCATGTTCGAGATCTCATCTCGAGCTGACTTTACAACCACATATCCTAGGGACAACGTAAAGTAACACAATCGCATATTTACGCTCAAACACCACTTTATTAATGAACAAGATCGTACAACTATTGGGCCTACCCGACCCGAAATTGGCCTGTAGCACACCAACACTAATAATCTCCCACTTGAACTACAGCCAATTGCCCACAACTTTGAGGCCCATCTTATCCCGATGACGCTCAAATACAGTCTGTGTCAAAGGCTTAGTCAATGGATCTGCTATGTTGTCTTCTGACGGTACACGCTCTACCATCACATCTCCACGATCAACAATCTCCCGAATAAGGTGAAAGCGCCTGAGAATATGCTTTGACCTTTGGTGAGATCTCGGTTCCTTCACCGGGGCGATGGCCCCATTATTATCACAAAATAATGGGATGGGAGCTGATATCTCGAGAACTACGCCAAGTTCTAAGATGAATTTCTTCATCCAGACGGCTTCCTTAGCAGCTTCAGCTGCAGCAATATATTCCGCCTCCGTCGTCCAGTCTGCAGTCGTGTCTTGCTTGGATCTGACTGGAAACTAGAATCTGTGTAAGCTCTAAGCTGTAAGTCCTCTCCTCCATAAAGTAGAAAAAGATCCTTAGCCCTTCGCAGGTACTTAAGGATGCCCTTTACTGCCTTCCAGTGCTCTTCGCCTGGATTTGCCTGATATCTACTGATAATGCTCAAAGCATTGGTAACATCAGGCCGTGTACATAGCATTGCATACATGATTGACCCTATCGCCGAAGCATAGGGTATCTTATTCATGTGTGTCACCTCCTCAGAAGTTTTAAGACTCATTCCCTTGGATAGGTAAATTCCATGTCTCATGGGAATGAGACCTCTCTTGGAATTTTCCATCCTAAACCTTTTGAGGATAGTGTTTATGTACATTGATTGGGATAACCCTACCATCCTTTTAGATCTATCTCGATAGATCCTTATGCCCAGCACATAGGATGCTTCTCCCAAATCCTTCATGGAGAAGGTCTTGGACAACCAAGACTTAGTTGATGTCAACATCTCTACATCATTCCCAATGAGTAAGATGTCATCAACATAAAGGACCAAGAAGGTAACTGAGCTCCCACTGACCTTCTTGTAAACACAGGGTTCATCTTCATTCCGAATGAAGTTGAAAGATTTGACAGCCTCGTCAAATCTTAAGTTCCAGCTTCTAGATGCCTGCTTTAATCCATAAATGGACCTTTGAAGTTTGTATACCTTATTAGGATGTGGCTTGGAGGTGAATCTCTCAAGCTGTACCATGTACACCTCTTCTGACAGGTTTCTATTAAGAAAAGCTATCTTCACATCCATTTGCCAGATCTCATAATCCAGGTATGCAGCAATGGCAAGGAGGATTCTGATTGACTTAACCATGGCTACTGGCGAAAACGTCTCGTCATAGTCAATGCCTTGCCTTTGACGATATCCTTTCGCCACTAGTCTAGCTTTGTATGTGTCAACCTGTCCATCTGCACCGATTTTCCTTTTGAAAATCCATTTGCAGCCGATAGGGACCTTCCCTTCGGGTACATCAACTAAGTTCCAAACTTTGTTGGTGTACATGGACTGTATCTCTGAATCCATTGCCTCTTGCCATTTCTCGGAATCTACACTACGGATCGCCTCCTGGTACGACTGAGGATCATCATCCTCATCGATACATACCTTATAGGATCCCTCTGAGACATGTCCAACATATCTCTCAGGTTCTCTCGGTAGTCTACCAGATCTCCGTAGTGTCAGTGTTTCACCTTGAATAGGATCAACCGATACAGTCTCATCTAATGAGTTTGTGTCTATGGATTGTGGTTCTTGGACCTCGTCCAATTCTATCTGGCTCCCACTATTTTTCTGGAGTAGATATTCTCTTTCCAGAAATACAGCTCTCTTGGCCATTAAGACCCTTTGCTCAGAAGGGTGATAGAAATAATATCCAAACGTCTCCTTTGGATATCCCACAAACCTACACTTATCAGTCCTCGACTCAAGCTTATCACTCTCGTTCTTCTTTACATGAGCAGGACACTCCTAAATTTTAATGTGATTAAAACTTGGTTTCCTGCCCTTCTATATCTCATATGGTATAGAAGTAACTGATTTACTTGATATCCTATTCAATAAATAAGCCGCAGTCTCTAACGCATAGCCTCAGAGAGAGAAGGGTAGTCCTGACATAGACATCATGGATCAGACCATGTCTAACAAGGTCATGTTTCTCCTCTCGGATACACCATTGTGCTATGGTGTATACGGTGGTGTCCACTGAGAAACTATTCCATGGTCTTTAAGATAAGAAGTGAATTCATGGCTTAAGTATTCACCTCCTCGATCCGATCGAAGAGCCTTAATACTTTTGCCAGTCTGTTTCTCTACTTCATTCTTGTATTCCTTAAACTTCTCAAAGGCTTGTGACATATGTCTCATTAAATACACATAGACATATCTAGAGAAGTCATCAATAAAAGAAATGAAATAGAGATAACCTCCTTTTGCTTCTATGGACATGGGTCCACACACATCCGAGTGTATGAGCTCGAGAAGGTCAACAGCCCTCTCTCCATATCCACCAAAGAGAGCCTTAGTCATTTTCCCCATGAGACACGACTCATAGGTATCAAATGGCTTGTATTCGAACGAATTCAAATTCCCATTTGAGTGTAAGTGAGAGACTCTTTTCTCACCTACATGACCAAGTCTGCAATGCCATACATATGCAGAATTCACTTCATCAGCATTGGAAATTTACATAACATTAGAACATGTATTTAATACATAAAGGCCATTGACTAATGAACCATTGGCTAAAATCAAACCATTATTCATTATAGAGCACCCAGTGCTATTAAAAGTCAATGTATATCTAATGTTATACAAGCCAAAGATTGAAATAATGTTCTTAATAATATTAGGAACATAATAACAGTCATTCAGCTCCAGAATGACTCCTGAAGGTAAACTGAGGCGTGCAGTCCCGACAGCTTTGGCAGAAACCAAAGCTCCATTTCCCATCCTCAGTTCAATCTCCTTTTTGCTCAATCGCCTTCTATTTACCAGCACCTGCACAGAATTGCAGATATGAGATGCACATCCAGTATCTAATTCCCATGATGTGGATTCCATATATGACAAATTAAGGTCTATGACAAAAATACCTTCATTTAGAATTGCCATGCAATTCCTTTTCCAATGCCCAGTTTCCCCGCATCGAAAATATTTGTCTTCCTTTTCATTTTTCGTGCCCTTCCCTTTGTCAACTTTGGCGAGTTACTTACCCGTGGCCTTTTTCTTTCCTTTCCCTTTGTTACGTGTAGTGGATATCTGGGTGGCCTTCCTTTTCTTATTGGCCCGGCCAATAATCATTACAGAAGAAGATGGTTTATCTTTCTGCATAGTTCCTTCAGCACTCTTTAACATGTTGAGCAGCTCCGGGAGAGTTGCATCAATTCTATTCATGTTAAAGTTTATGCTGAAGGAAGAAAAGGAATCGGGCAATGACTGGAGTATAAGATCAATGCACAGTTCAAGATCCACCTTGAACCCCAGTGCATTGAGTCTCCTATCCACTCCATCATTTTCAGTACATGAGCCTGTACTGAAGAACCCTCAGACATCCGTGTCCTGAAAAGTCTTTTGGAGATGTCATACCTCTCAATCCTACCCTGCTCTCCGAAGAGCTGGCGTAGATTGAGAAGTATACTTCTACAATCAGTCTTTTCAAATTGCCTCTGTAGCTCGGGAGCCATAGAGGCCAACATATAACATTGGGCTAGGGAGGAGTCCTCAGACCACTTGGCATAAGCCAGTAACTCGCCCTCGTCGGCATCAGGAGCTGGCTCAGAACGAACCGTGTCCAACACGTACGCAATCTTGTCGTCGGTAAGGACTATGCGTAGATTACGCAGCCAATCCGAGTAGTTCGGTCCAGTTAATCTATTTGCATCCAAGATGCCGCGGAGGGGGTTGGACGACGACATTGTAATCTGGATAAGAAATAAAAGACAACTTAGCATGTGTTCAAATTCTAACTTAGATGTGGTTTTCTATCTTAGTTAGTCCCACTATTTTTCGATCGAACTATATAACCCTCAGTATATAGAACGGGAGATCAACGAGATCAACCTAGTGGGTCGGAATCCCAACGAGACTAATGTACGACCTTGTGGAAAGCACAACAAACCATGCACCATCTCAAGGGCAGTCAACAAGCACTTACATCTAATGCAATATCCGATATTCGGCCCCCGAGAAAACATCCCCTTGTGGAAAGCACAACAAAGGATATTCTCGGTTAGATCTAACCATCATTACTTCATAGCAATGAGTTCATGACCCGACCCTTGTGGAAAGCACAACAAGGCCGAGTTCAATTCCTCACCCCATTGAGGCCGAGCCTTGGAGTTTAATCTCGCCCCCAAACTCATGGACCTTGTGGAAAGTACAACAAATAAATTGAAATGAAGACGTTCATTCACTCTATAATGATGGAGGGCCACAACGACTCCTAGAGCCACGCTTACCAGATCTAAAATTTAAGCGCGAGGGAATTCAATTTTATCTTGATCTCACCCTAGGTGGTAATATAAATATATCTAATATATTTACCGTACCTAGTAGTTTTCACAAAATAAATGCATCCAATGCAAAAATAAACGCAAGTGATCATGGACTTTAACCCTAATGTAACTAAGACATCCGGCCCGCTTCCGAAGCAGCTGGATCGTCCTCGTCGGGCTCCACACTTTCAAACTCCGACGCCGCATTAATTACAACTTTTACACGGCACACAGGTCGGAAAAATTAAATTACATGTGACTCAAATTCCAGCAGCCCTTAGGGCGAGTACAACAATTGAGGAAGATAGAAGTACATTAGAATTTCAACAGAGAGAGAAAGGAGGTTCGCAGACCCCAATTAATTACATTAATCCAAGTCCATGATCACTTGCCAACCCATTCAAATAAAATCAATCAAGGGTTATTTTCTGAAAATAATCCTTACTTTTGAATTTAAAAATGGGATGTGCAAACAAAAATAAGTTAGCTTTGTTTAATTTTAAAAATCAAAGCATGATTAACTAAAATTGAACACACAAGCAGGCCATTACAAGGTAAATAAAGTAAAACACGTAAAGAACCATCATTTTCTACAGGGGCATCTAATTGAGATAATTAATTAAATTTAAATTTAAATTTAATTATCTAATAATCAAATTTAAATTCAAAATTTAAACATGCCAATAATTTAAATTTAAATTTAAATTCAAACTGATTATCCAATAATTTTGTTTGAAAATAAATTTAAAATAATGCAATTATCCTCAATTAGTAATTTTCTAAAATTCAAAATTTGAATTTAACAATTATCTAATAATTAAAATTCAAATAATTGAATTTTTCACATTTAACTTCAATAAAATTTAAAATTTGAATTTTCTAATTATCTAATAATTAAAAATTCAAAATCTTAGATTTTACTGAAGTAACTTCAATAATTACCATTTTATCTCAAGGTAAATAGTAATTATCTCACCTCGGTAAATTCAAGACGGTTAAATAAAATTTAACATTTGACATTTACTTTTGAGATAATACAATTAACCTATAAGATAAAGTTCTATTTAATTTACTGTGTATTTTAATATATATATCTAATATATATATTATTATATCTGAGCACAGTAAATTAAAAAAGAGTAAAAATAATTTTTTTATCAAAAAAAAATTGGGCGCGGGCCCCCCCCGCCCATGGGGGCGGCGCCCGCCACGCGGCGCGAGCCCCCGCGTTGCGGGCGCCGCCTGCGGGCGCCTGCCACGCGGCTGCCCAGCGTGGGCGGCGCCCGCCCACGCGGGTGCGCCCAAAACGCGCCAACAAATTTTTTTTTTTTAAAAAAAATTTGCTCTAGGGATGCCCAACATCCTGGAAGAACGGGGATGTCCAACATCCCCTTCTAGCAATAACAATTGAAGTATTTAAACCCCTTTCAAATATGGTTCTAAACGGCGATAAAAACACCGACCAGAGCGCGAATCTGGCTCTGATACCAATGTAAGGTTTCGCACAGCACCTACGGGCGACGCAGCAGATAACAAAAAATTTCATTTGCCCGATCCCGGTGTTATGGAAAGCTTAATCTGTGCTCTAATCGGTGTTTCTAAGACCCTAATTACGGGTTGCGTGTTTCACCTTGCGCGGAACGACGCTGTCCGCTAAGCCCGATGCAGAGAAATCGAGCCGCACAACTGTACGGCCTCTAGAGCAGATCCACACGGACCCTTGCGCAGCGACGGTACCTCCCCGGCGTAACTTCCCCCGACTCTAACACCTTCTGGAGAGAGAGAGAGCAAGGGGGAGAAAGGGGGGAGGCTAATCCTCCTCTCTTAACCCTTAATGCTTGGTTAAGCTAAGAGAGGTTGGAAGAGTTCGAGAGTTCAAATGAACTCACGTAGGTGGTATATATAGAGTTTTGGTCCTTTTCTAAAGACTTCCAAAGGACCAAAATTGTATATATGACATTTCCTTTATTATACATATGTATTAAGCCCCATTTACACTTTTTTCAAAAAGGAATTAAAGGGAATTAATACATACACTTGCACAATAATATTCCGTCACCCAAGAATCCATTGTGTGTGATCCTCTAGGCCCTTAGTCACTCTAGTTTAAGGCCCATTAACTTCTAATTCCCAATTAGAAGTAAATTAAACGTATTCTTCGCTTCTACCATAGCCGAAGAATAGTTTAATTTATTCCGAACCTTTGATCACGTTGGGTCAAGCAAATCCGCGTGATCCTAGAGGACGCCGGGTTTAAACCAGCCTGTCTGGTACCTGTAAGTCCACAGTTACCGCATCGATATAATCCCTCTCCCCTTCTATGAGTCTGGTACGATCGAGGGTACGGTATCTGTCAAACCCCATGATCGTGCCATTTGACTATGACCTCCTTAAAGTGTATGCCGTTCGTTCTAAACGAACTTACACGACCCTGGCCAGGGATTTAACGGAGCGTCAATGTCATGACCCATTAACTGTCTGATATATACCCGACAGTGAGCGATCCCCTCTTGACCATTGATGATCTTCACACGTATCCTGGAGTGGTTAATGACTCGGTAACTCATGACTTATGGTTAAAGTCACTTAGCTAAGTAATTAAACCATTCCAGTCCTCGTGTAAGATCCGGTCAATATCTCAGGTCAAAGGACCAACGATGCTACTATGACCGTTGGATCTTCAGTTGACATTAGGTATAATCAACCATCTGAAGATCCAATAGCGGATCAGTTCAGTGCACATCCTCCAAGGACATACACCTACACATATGTGTTAGTGCCCCGCACCAATGACCATGAGGCTGGTCACTGACACATCATGTGTACTGGTTTAATAGGTAATCAAAGTCCCCGAGTGATTACCCTCCAACCAGGAATAATTTAAGGTATGTGTTCATGTAAAGTAAGTCTCATGTTCGAGATCTCATCTCGAGCTGACTTTACAACCACATATCCTAGGGACAACGTAAAGTAACACAATCGCATATTTACGCTCAAACACCACTTTATTAATGAACAAGATCGTACAACTATTGGGCCTACCCGGCCCGAAATTAGCCTGTAGCACACCAACACTAACAGGAAGTTGATAAGATAAGCTCCAGGACTCTAGGAAATCTTGATCTCCAAGACTCAAAGGGAATGGAACAATGAAAATGGGCTCAAAATCCATCCAAAGAAGGCTCCAAAATAATGGGTAATTCGGGACATCAAAAATGATGAATAATAGAAATGACACAACTTGCGGGCTAAAATGGGTGTCAACAGATGCCCCTCCTTGATGTCCACTTTACAAGGGAACGAGTGAAAGCGACGCGGAGGCAAAATGGAAAGGAGATGGAGCGAAAGCGATAGCGACGTGAAATGGAGATGAAGCAGAGATGAAGCGGGGAGAACTGATAAGCGGGCATCAAGGCAAAAAGACACCTGTCACAACCAACAAGCGATAAGAATTCTCCCGAAAACGCCGAACTAACCACCTGAAATGGATGACAAGGATGAGACATGTCTGGAGAACTAACTAAGGGAGGAAACACGACCAACCTCATCGGGGACACAATCCACGGACAATGAGTGGGTCGGAAGGAACACAGCATAAGAGCTGGAAAAGGAGAAAGAAAATTGAGATAAAATCTAGACAGGAATCACGCTGGCCAACCAGACCAAGCGGCAAGATCAGAGAAATCGTTTGAATTCAGAGTGGAATGAAGAATCTCTTATCCAAGAGAGCTTAAGTGCAATCAACCATTGCTGAGGAGAAATCGTTGAATGGATCACGAGGCATGAATGCTCAAAATGACATGATGCATGCTGGGCTAAAATAAAGAAATCATTAAAATAAATGTAAAGAAAGATAAAATAGAAAGTACTCAAGGATAATATTGCTAGACTGAGCCAAGACGGGGTCAAGAGTCTTCTTGCAACCACGGCGTGCGAGACAGAGTCCGTCGTCCCCCACCCAACTCAACCGAGCGGCCTATCCAATGATTAACCGTATGCTCTTAGATCATCATCATTTTTGTTAAAGGGGAACATCAGATCCCAGAACACACGGGCAACCAGCCGGTCCTTGAGAGGCTATAATGACGTAGATACCATATAGTAATGCAACAATGAGAAGGGATCGAGAGCCATACCTGACTTACCTGCCAAGCGAAGCGGCATCTTTTTTGGATTCTCTGATTTCAAATTTTTCTAAAATATTCATCATAAGACACAACCATATGACATGACATGATGTGAACATGAACGAATATGAACGAGCATGACATGAACACAACATAATAAGAGAAAAATGAACGGAACATGGCACAACATAACATAACGAAGATGGATGAAACATAATAAACAAACAAATGGCAAGCATGCATGCGACTAAAGGCACGGTGGGACAAGACAATACGCACACGGTGGGACAGCACACTCGGTGGTATAAGGACATGGTGGGACAAAGACACGTGGGATGACAATACCACGGAGGACAAAGACACATGTGATGAATGACACGGCGGGATAGGGACACGCGTGATGAATGACACGGTGAGACAAAAGATACGACCAACACGAGAAGACATACACACATATGACAAGGACACATCAGGATAAAAGACATGGAGGACCATAGACATGATAAAGACAACAACCACATTCTTCAATCAAAGCCCAAGATCAAATGAAGTGGAACCGCCAGGTTCAAAATCGTGAGACAATTCCTTCTCATGGAGACATGATTAAGCAGATAAGCGAAAGCTGAGAAGGCCATGAGCCTCAGAACAGATCCAGAGATGGGATTGAAGAAGAGAACCGATCAGAAGATGTGAACAGGAGACAGATAGAATAAAATATGGAGCAAGAAAAGCTTGAGTACTTGTAACCTGCACACTTAGCAAACAGATTACGTATCTGTTCTCAAAACAAATAGATAGAAAGGAACAAAAAGATAACTATTTTTAGATTTTTCAATTTTTTCAATTTTTTTTAGATTTTGAAATTATTTCATCAATTTTTTTAGATTTTTGACAATATCTCTTTTTTTTTGAATTTTTGACAATAGTAATCCGCAGCACCCAAAGACAGGCTCGAACTACTGGCAAGGGATCGCCGTCCCTCCCCTCTCATTAAAGACTTCCCTTGAGCAGGGCGTGCATATGAGGGTGGCTTACCACAACCAACTGTCTCTAAAGAACGGTGCCCCTACTAAGGCCATACCCAGGATACAACCCAGCCTAAGAGGGAGAAATAGAAGAAAAATTAGAGACAAGCTTTATGCAGGATGGGAGATATCAGGACTTGACTTCCTTTCAGGGTACTACCCCTCAAAGAGTAGGTCTGTTGCGTCGGGGCTTTGTGTCTTTGATTTTGAGACCCATATTTATCAGGCACGCATGCGACCGGGCTCATGGCGTCCCGCGGGGAACTATACTGCCACTCTTGCCATGCCTTTGATTCATAATTTTGCATATTTATTCATCCATTTATTTTTGACAGCCCTTGTTTGCTAGATATAGCATGAAAGTTCATTTTTTTAGGGTCAAGACTGCCCCTATTTGAGACCTCTCTCGTATTAGGGAGCGCCTAGGTTGGTCATCTTATCTATCAATCTCTTGCCCCTGCACTTGGCCGAGCAGAGAAGAGAAAACGACCTTTGGGCATACCCAAAGTATGGCCAAAGTAGCAATGGTATGCCTCAGAGGAATCGGCTATGGCTCGCCGTGTGGTGTGTGAAAACCCATGCTCAATGGTCACCCTCAACAATCAGGGAAAGAAACTAGACTCCCAACGCGGAGCTATCACCAGCCTAAGGATGCTGTAGAAACTAACTTTTTTATTTGACACAAAGTTAAGATCTAATTAAACAAAGACTCCTAAAGCCACTCAATCATGTTAAGGAATCATGTGAAGAAACAATAGAAATAATGGAAATGAAAGCACGTTCTTGCACAAAATAAAGATACCTTTGCAGATCCATGGCGTGGAAACCAGCATCCTGAAGCGATTTCGATCATCGAGCTTTGAGGAGCGCGAGTAGCTTTGCATTCCTTGCTTGCCAAGATAAAGGATGAAAGGAGAGCAAAGGATTGGATTCCTCGACACAGAGGAGTGGCAGACATCATACTGGACAAAGAAGGGATAAAAAGGAAGAGAGACGAGGGCCAGAACTCCCTCGTTAAGGCATTAAGGCCCTGATAACAAGGAACCAAATACAGAATAAACCAGATTAGCTGAGATCAAGGCAGACTAAAGCCTCGAAAGTAGCAAGAGAAATGGTAATGACCCTGAAAGGGTGAAGAGGAGAGAATAGAAAGACAGCGAGAGGATTGTTGTGAAGATGAGAAAGAAGGAGAATGATCATCCGACGTGGCCGGAGAAGGAGAGTAGTAGTCATCCGGCAGGGCCAGAAAAGGATCAGAAGCAACACCCGGAAGTCTCAGGGAAGAATCAGAGGCAACACCCAGAAGTCCCGGGGAGGAAGAATCAAGTGATGTCCTGAGATCGGGATGGAAGAATGACATAGGCCGGGGCCTAGAATCGTGAGAGGAGGGATAATCCGGAGACTCCGGATGAAAAGGAGAAGATGAAGAATAAGGGCTTGCGGACCCCATAAGAGAGGAGAGGATCATAGAATCCAGATCTGAAGAGGGAAGATACACCACCCAAGGGTGGGAGTTTAGTACAAGAAACGATGAATGGAAAGATGGAGACAGAGAAGTGGACCTATGAATGCACAACCGACGGCCATTGAGTTTGCGTCGCCACCTCTTCTTGGCAGAAATCTCTTGAAAGTGGACCCACCTGGCGCGGGCTTGGACCTTCGCACTTCTTAATCTGTAATACCTTCTCAAATAATGGGCCCACTTGGCAGATGGCCTGGCCCGGCTGTGAACATGCAACTTCATCGGGGCGGTTTCCCCTAGACACCCGGTGTTAGCAATATGCGGACATTCTTGAGCATGTGACTCCTTAGAATGATGAATATCAGAAAATCATGGAGTTTTGTCTCTCGGCACAAGCAACATGATATTTGGCAACTCCACTTGGTAATCAGGCCTGAAGCATAGCTCCCTTGATAGAAGAGATGGATGAAGCTGGGGGAGATCAATACACGGCGTTGACGTGGCCGGCGTACTAATAAATTGAGAGAGATTGCATAGGATGTGCAGAATGTCCTTGGAGAATATAGAAGATACGGCAAACTGCCCCTTGAATATAGAACTCATCAATCTTCTGGAAGCCGTACGCATTAGCATAATGCGGGTAGAGAACCCTTCTTGGCCTGTCATCTGAATGGCAATAGAGCGAGGAAAAATAATAGCATCAACGCTGAACCCACCAGTGAGCAAGGAGATTGTCACCGGCCTCGCTTGTGAAGAAACTGACACTAGTGCGAGGGAACTCTTCTTGACAACCATCTTCGGAAGCATATGCTCATCAGTCCCAAAGTAGCCCGAGACCAGGACCTGGATCGGCATGCGGTAGATGAAATCTTGAATCATGAATGGAACAACTGACACCGAACTACCCTGACTCGGCTCATTGTCTCCCTGGGGACCAGACCCGAGGGGCACCAAAGAGAGCGCACACCCGCTCCGTGGGGTGGAAATAGGTGGAAGAATGGGGATAGGAGTAGGTTCAGAAGACGCGGGGGTTTCAACAGGTATGGTGTGTTTAGGTGGAGGCAAAGGTAAGGGTGGAGGTATGACTTGCTCGGGCGAGGGTGGCAAAGGCGAAATTTGCTCAAGCTCGGTCAAAGGTGATGGCGGGGGTGATGGAGGTTTAGGCAATGGTGAGGGTGGTGGAGATGGTGTAGGTGATTGAGAGCATGGTGGAGATGGTGATGTGGTCGATGGAGGTAGTGGACATGGCAAGGGTGAAGAAGGGGGTTGTGGCACCCACCGTCGACGTATCGACACAACGCGCCGAACGACATTGGGGGTGGAAGTAGTGGTGGAAGAAGTAGAAGAACGGGAGGTGGCACTAGCCTGAGCAAAGGCTTGGGTTTGTGGAGGTTGCGGAGATTGGATAGGAGATAGCGAAGGTAACAGAGTAGGTGAGGTAGTAGGTGATGGAGCGGGTTCAATGCTAGACGAAGAATCACTGGGGTGCCCCCGGTCTTGTAGATATGGAGACAGCTGCTTGGGCGGTGCTTCTTGTTGCTGCTGCTTGCTGTGAAGATCTAAAACAACTTTACGCATGGCGGCCCAATCAATCCTTTTATTATCTTCTAGGTCATAAACATACTCTTGAAACTCGGGACAATCCTCAACCAAATGCCTCTGTTGGCGATGAAAATCACAATATTGAAGCATATTCTCAACCGCGGATCGGCAAGGCACAACCGGAGGGAGCGACAACGCGTGAGTGGCCATCAAAGCCCTAAAAATGTCGGTAAAGCACTCTAGCAACGGAGGACAAGGAGCTCGCTTCGGGCAAGGCGGATGCCGAGGGGTATGAGGTGGTGGAAAAGGTTGTGGAGACGGAAGTGAATGTTGCGTAGGCAATAGTGCTTGGCCGGTGGAGGAGAGATTTGGTGAAGGCATATCTGGAACGGAGTGGGGAGGTATGTAGACGGCATCCACCTGCTCGGGATGTGGTGTGACCTTGACCGGGGGTGGAGACACATGTGGGTATGTGGAGGCGGAGGGCTGACTCATGGAATGTTGATATGCGGAGGCGTATATGTATGTAGAGGCGTGGGGTTGGCTCGTGGAGGGATATGCGGCAGAAGGTTGACTCATGGTGGGCTGAATCATGGGAGCGTAGGGTTGGAACGTGGAGGGTGAAGGTTGATATGTGGAGGTGGATGGTGGAGACTCGAGGTCAAGAGAATCTTGGATTTGTTGGTGGATGAAGCGGGCTCGGCTATATAATTGTTGCCATGAGGTGATGTTGTTGAGGGCTAAGATAAACCGATCCTCGGGCGCGGCATTGGATATCAGCATCTTGATTTGCTCTCCCTCCGGAATGTGCTCTAGGACCTGCGCGGCAAGGCGACGCCAACGATCGGCAAAGGTAGAAAACTCCTCTTCGGGCTTCATCATCTCATGGGCCAGATCCGCCATAGAATACTTGGGACCAACTTGGTCTTGAAACTGCTGTATAAATTTTTCTTGAACAGCTTGAAAATTCACAACTTGCACTTGTGGAAGAGAGAAGAACCAATCCCGAGCCGGGTCTTCCAATGACAGACCAAACAGATAAGCCATCAAGTGTTGGTCATGTCGAAATTGGGCTGACTCATAAACAAACTCCTTCAAGTGCACATACGGGTCACCGACTCCACTATAACAACGATATGTGGGAATTTGTGATGGAGGTGGGAGCCGAAGACCTTGGAAAGCGAACGGAACACTTAAAGAGGATTTAAGATTGATCCGACCTTGAAGCTCATCAAGTTGGCATTGGGTTTGAACAATCATCTCTTGGGTAGGGAGAGATCGAGAAGAATATGGGCCAGCTTGAGCAAGAGGATGTGAATTCGGACCAGTATGATGATAATGGGCCGGATAAGAGGATCCGGGCTGAGAAGAAGAAGGGCCCATTCCGAGAGTAGAAGGATATGTGGGCCTGGAAGAAGCATGAGCATAAGGACCCTTTGGGCTGGCAGCATAAGGAGAAGAAGAATGAGTCCCATTAGAAAAATAAGGCCCATTAGGAGAATGGGGCCCATTAAGATGATGAGGCCCATTAAAGAGAGAAGAAGGCCGTGCCTCCGGCATGCGTCCGTTGGTAGTTCCTTTCTTTAGTTGCCTCCGGCGGCTAGCCGTGCTTTCCTTTCTTTAGTTGGTAGTTCCTCCAGGCATGCGTCCTTTAGTTTAATGGGCTTGAGAACAAGGGGGGCTGACCCACTAATGCAAAGATGAATGGACAACGGACAAAGGGACAATGGACTAGATAATAGACACACAAATGGACTAGCCTAAATGGGCCTAACAACAGCAAAACATGTGGATGCAACACAAAACACCACTAATGGGCTTGGACAAGGCCAAACAACATAAACAATGCAATGTGAGAATTTTCACCCAAGTCAAACAAGTTGATATGATGGGAAATATTTTAGGGATTTTAACAGAGCTTTTAATGATTTGAATTAATAATAATTCCCTCAAGAGAGGAATCCTATGGGAATAAGGTCCAAACTTTGGGTTGACTAAGGTTAACTCCCTCACACTTATGCAAATGCAAGACTACGGGGTGGAAAGGTACAACCGGCCTGGTGTCCGTGTGGGAATCCACGGCTCGCGGGGACTTATGGAGGTCCTGGATAAGATCACCTAGTCGATCCCAAGGAATATGGGAGCGAGAGGATCACTTACCGAGGGGGAATGCAACTACAATATGGCAATATGCATGACCCTATGTGCACCTGAGTGCATGCAATTTCTAGCCTAAATCTAACAAATCAAGATATAATGAACACATGTGAACATAACAATATGGATGCAAACAAAGTGAACAATATGAGCATGAAATGCTATCTAAACATGGACATACACACCAAAATCGTAGCAAATCATGAGACAAGTGATGGGCACTAGAGGTCCCACCGTGATCATCAAAAAACTGTAGATTTGTTTTAATTAGATTCCTATCCCGCCCCCTTTAAATACATACATGCATAAACATGTGAATCAAGGACAAGGGGGATGAAAGGATAAGAAATACTAACCGTGATCGTCACCAAGGTTCCAACAATGCCAAAGGATGAAGAAGTGTAAAGAACGGCACCATGTACCTTAGAACTTAAAGACTTGATCACGCTTGAAACGGGGTGCGGGGAACTTATGGGTTCAAATCTCCGCTCCTTCCAGTCGGCTAGAGGAAGAGGGCCTCACGTTGTATTCATGCTCTCCTGCAAAACAAAGCCAAAACAAGGATAAAAAATCCATTACAACATGCATGTGTAGTATCAATCCCGAAGTGATAAAATATGGGGTAGAAATTGAGGGCAAACTCACCGGGGGGAGGTTTTTAACCCCTGTGAAAGGGTGGAAAAGATAGGTTGGTGTGCTGTGCATGCATGAGATTTGAAATCACGAGATATGATGAAGAGAGTAGAGAGAAAACAATGATGCAAAATGTGCAAAAGTGCATGTAGCAAAAAAGTGCAGAAAACTGTGATGATTTGTGATTTTAAGAGGAAGAGAACTAAGAATATATATCATGAAATCAAGCCCAAAAAGATGGAATTGAAAGTTAATACTTACCTCTTCAAGCCAGGGTCAAAGTTGTGAGTTGGAATTGCAGCATGGCTTCGCCCCGAACCAAGAAAGAGCCCCCCTTTGCAACTGCGAACTGGGCAGTTTTTATAGAAAAGTGGTGAAACCCCCAACTTTCCTCCACGAGTTTAAGAGATAGAGTCCATCAAATCTCGAGATCTATGGATCAATCTCGAGATAATAGTCAAGATAAGTCATAGGAGAAAATGAGACTCTATTTGGATGAAGGATCTGGAAGATATGGCTTCTGGAAGGGAGACCCGGAGCTTAATCTGTAGAGTTTAAGTTAAACCAGGACACCTAAACCCTCAACTTTTGAGTGTGATTCTGAGCAAGATAGTCAATAAAAATTTGGAGTTCTTTGGACTGAATTCAAGATAATACCAAGGAGAAACCATAGGAACAAACGGCGCTCAATTCGGAGTAGAATTCAAGAAGTTATGGACTCTGCAAGAGGGCCACGACGCACAGAAACGGAGCAGAGTCCAGCACGAATTGGACTCTCAGGTGTGTGTAACGGTCTATCGTAGGACCGTCAGAGTTATGTAACGGACTAGGATAGGTCCGTCACACTCTGGGGGTCAAACGGGACGATTTCGGACAAGTTTCGGTGTAACGCACCCATACTAGACCGTCACATGGCCTCTGACGGTCTAAGGTAGGACCGCCACGCTCTAGGGGTCGAACAGGGCAATTTCGGGCAAGTTTCGGTGTGACGGTCTATCGTAGGACCGTCACACTGCTCTGGCGGTCTAGGGTAGGGCCGTCACACAGATGGAGGAAGATTTTGGGCAGACTACGCATGACTTTGGAAATTGAAGCGTATCTCTCAAACGAGGCAGAACTAGCAAAAGTGGTAGAAGAAGAAATTATAGATAACTGAGAGAGGAACAACTTTTATGGAGAAAGCAAGTTGAGAAAATGATCAGAAGAGGGAGAAAATGGGGCTAGAACAGAGAGGAAAATTCTGAGACATAGGTGAACAGCACATCACGCCGGAAAAATGCAAATAGCTCACAATCGGGGCAGAACTGGCCAACGGTGTAGAAGAAGACATTGTAGATCTTTGAAAGAGGAACAACTTTGATGAAGACAACTATTTGAAAAAAGGGACAGAAGGAGATAAAAAAGGATCACTTTTAGGACTGCGCAGCGGGAGAGAGCCGGTTACTTGAGGGAAGCGGACCTAAATGGGCCGTAAGTCGACTTGGAAGCCGGAAGTTGATAAGATAAGATCCAGGGCTCTAGGAAATCATGATCTCCAAGACTCAAAGGGAATGGAACAATGAAAATAGGCTCAAAATCCATCCAAAGAAGGCTCCAAAATAAAAATTCGGGACATCAAAAATGATGAATAAGAGAAATGACGCAACTTGCGGGCTAAAATGGGTGTCAACAACTTTCTCTTGATTGATTGGGAGTGTGGGATCTCATCCTTATTTAGGTAGGCACCACCCTGTCCCTTCGCGGATCCAACTTTGTGGTAAGTTGGCGAGGGGTTGCAGGGGGGCGTTGCCCCCTGCCCGTAAGGTCGAGGTTTGGGGCCGTGAGCCCCCGAGATGAAATTTTGTGAATACTATCATACAATGCCTATCATTTTGAAAACCATTGAAAAAACCAAGTTAAATACATTTTCTGGGCAGCCAAATCGATGGTCACTCAGCCTCCGGAAGAAGGCCAGAGAGCTAGCCGCCCAAGGTCTTGGGCGGCCACATCTTTGGCCGCCCAGGTGGCCAAGGCGGCCAGGGTACTGGTCACCCAGACCTCAAGGCGGCCAGACTCTTGGCCGCCCAGCTCCCAAGGAGGCCACAACCTTCATCGCCTAGCTCCCTTGAGACGGCCATAGACATGGCCGCCTCCTGGTAATCGCCCGTCAAATCCACGATCCCATCCACTCTGGGAACGCACTCCGCAACAACTCTTACTCGGGGTGTAATATCATGGACCCTTCGGATCATTTTTCTTAGGTTTTGGATTTATTTTCTCGGAGAATTTGTTCTCATTATGTCCGAAATTATTTTTCGGACATCTTTTGGGTTCGGATCCGTGCGTTTTGGATCAGTTTCGGAGGTCCTGGAACGTGTTTCGCGTTTTCACGTGTTTTTCCTGACAGGACCTACGGAACCCCGTAGCGGGCAAACCGTTGCATTCTCCTACTCCAGGACTGTACCACGGCGATCAATGTGTTTTGAGGATTTTCTTGTATTTTTCAGAAAATCCAGATTTTCTATAAAACCCCCTTTTCTTTTTCTTCTTCTTTTCCCCTTTCTCTTTCTTCTTCTTCCTCCTTCCTCCCGTGAGCAACTGGCGCCCCTCTCCTCCCCCTCTCCCGTGGACGCGGCGGCATGCTCCCCTCTGGCTGTAGACGGCGGTGGGTGACGGCGCGGCGACGGCGGTGGCGGCGTGGTGATCGTGGCGGCGTGCGTGGTTCGTGGGAAGCTCGGGAAGAACGAGGGTTTCAAACATTTTTTGTCGAAGATCGGCGGTGATCCGCCGCGTTTCGGACGATTCCGAGGTAGGGTGACGATCCTTAGCTCGGCGTTTATCTTCCTCATGATTTCTAGGACGAGGTGAGGTCGAGAGAGGGCTATTTTAAGCCGAGAAGGAAAATTCATGTTTCGGGGCTTGAGTGGCCGATCTAGCGTTTTAATCTGCCATTTTGTGGTTTGTGGGCATCAAAAGATGCATTGGGGGCTTGAGAACAAGTTTCCCTTTTGTTTCCCCTTCACCCGGGGGTGAATGGGGCGTGAAATGGCGATTTTGGGATTTTCCCGTCGTTCTCGATTTTCTGGAAGGCTGGCGGTCCTTCCAGTGACCGCTACTTCCCATTGGCGGTCTCCGTGCGACCATTTTTGGCGTCCCGTGTGTGGGTTGGGCCTGGCGGTCACATGATGAACCGCCAGGGCCCATGTGGCGGCCGATAGGCCGACCGCTAGCCGAGTTGGCCGGCATGGCCTTCGAGGCATTTTTGACCGTTGGAGGATTTGGGGTCTGGCGGCCGTAGGTACCACCGCCTTATGCCCATTGGCAGCCCTATATAGGACCATTTTCGCCTCCGCAAACCAGAGGGTGGCGGTCTATACTGAGACCGCTACATCCTTGTGGCGGCCTAAAGCTAAACCGCTAGCCCTTGTGGCGGCCCAAAGGTGGACCGCTAGCGGTTTTGATTGGAGTTCGTGTTTTAGCGGTTTAACAGGTGACCGCTAGCCATCCTGGCGGACCAGAAGGGGACCGCTAGCCACTAGTGGCGGTCCAATGGAGGACCGCTAACCGTTTTGTTCTACCAGAGTTATGTCTTGCCGATTCGAGTCCCGGGTGAGTGGACCTCGATCCGCATGATGACCCGTGGTCTGACTGATGCTAGGCATCATGTGGGGGTCACATGGTACGATGCTGTGGGGTCCCGGGAGGTGGTGTTCTCGGCTTGTGTCACCATGAGTCGGTGTCGGTACGAGGAGTGGTCCTTGTACTTTGTCCGATTTGGACGTTGCTTTCCGTAGGCTAGAGAGTATATACCTTCAGTGACCCTCCACTAGTCGTAGCCTTCCGACATGCGTGTGGTCCCACCAGGGAGTGGTGGCGAGGCTACCCGAGATACGGTTTTAGGCTGGTTACCGTGGGCCTCCTACTATGGTGGCTCGAGTCCGGGCCGGAAGGACGAACCAGCTAGAGGTCCTGATGGAGCACAGTCAGTCAGTGTGTGCACACATGGTCGGACACTTCAGACACATGCTGACGAGCACGACCCTGACTAGACCCTTGTTAGTGTTATTTGTGAGTGTCTCAGTTTCCGCCTGGGATGAGTATGGAGACACGGCGGCACGGTGTAAGTTGTCAGGGGACACATCCGGCTGTGCTTCTGGTGGACGGTACTCCTGTCTTGTCAGGTAGTGACTCTTGAGTTTTGACGAGTTGTCTCAGTTTTCATGCTGCGCGTTCGGTACTAGGCGTAGTGGAGCTTTCCCGTTCATTTTTCCTGTAGCTCTCCGTTCTACGTCCTGCTAGTGGTAGCTTGTAGTTACTTTTCACGTAGTTTCTCAGTTTACGAGGTGGGGACCAGATGATCCCTGCTGAGCCTTTCGTTTTAAGGCTCATTCCCTACGTGTTTTTCATGTTTCAGGTGAGACGAGGCTTCAGGGGAGCGCTTCTGAGGCTCCACGTGATTCAGGTGCCCAGGGTTGTTGTGCCCCTTGTGCTTTGATGATAATGTGGTGTTTTAATGATAGCAACATGAATGAGTCACCATATTATTTTGTTAAGAACATCACATTGAATGATAGCAACATGAATGCATATGACTGTTATATTATCTGGAGAATGCTTGAGTGTGTTATATCTGATCTATTCTGTGGAAGAATGCATGAGTGTGTTCTATCTGATCTGTTATGTGCATGAGTGTGCCAGTCTGTGGGTCGACCCCCTCTTAGATGGGTCGACCCCCTTAGATTCGCATGTCTATACATTCATTGCATATGAGCATCTGTGTAGTGTTTGGCTAGCAAGTCTATACATCTTCAGGGCTCTTCATGCATGTGCATAGTCTATACATTGTGCATCTCGTTGACAAGTCTGCACATTCATGAAGTCTGTATAGCCATCCACTTGAAGCAATTCTTTAAGTCTATACATTGCATTGGCTAAAGGCTGCACAACATTCGTCTCATTTAGAGTCTAAGGCAATGTCTATACACTGGACTTGAAGTGTGTACACTGAGCATCTCATTGAGCGTCTCATGTAAGTCTATACATTACATTGGCCTTCAAGCTTTACAAGTCTGTACAACGGCATGTTCATGCAATCAGCCCAAGTCTATACATCGTCCGTCTCATGCATTGTCTTAGGCTAAGTCTGTACAGCGTCCAACGTCTTTCTAAGCGTCCTATGCATTGGCCAAAGTCTATACAGACTTCAGCATCTCATGCAGCGTCTTATTTGAAGTCCATACATTGCATTGCATTAGAAGTGTGTACATCGGACTGTTCATGCATCAACATTCAAAGTCCATACATTGGACTGTAGCATGCACGAAGCTAAGTCCATACATTGGACTGTAGCATGCATCAGTGAAGTCTGTACAGCGTCATGCATTGTTCTTCAAGTCCATACACTGCACTGTAGATTGCTCGAGGTGAAGTCTATACATCCATTAGTTGAACATTCAAAGTCCATGCATTGGTGATGTCTGTACATCCACCTGTTCAACTTCGAAGTCTGTACATTGGAAGTTTTACCTACGTTGCCCCTCAAAGTCTATACATCGCAGTTGAGTTGAAGTCTGTACAGCCATTTCCTCTGCCAAAGTCTATACATCCTAGAACTGTGCAAGTCTGTACATTGGGCTTTCACATAAAGTCTGTACATCGTTCCCTTGCCGAAGTCTATACATCGTGAACCTTCAAGTCTGTACAGACTTTGCTTGCCCAAGTCTGTACATCGTTCAGTTGATTTGGCAAGTATGCACATCGTGAAGTCCATACATTCAACTGCCTTGCTTTGATCAAGTCTGTACATAGTTTTCTTTGACAAGTATGTACATCATTCATGAAGTCTGAACAACGAGCAAGTCTGTACATCGGATTAGTCTGCATCGGCTAAGTCCATACATTGTCCAGTGCATTGCATACATCATTCATGAAGACTGCACATTGTGTTGCTTTGTTCACACTTTGTCTTGTTAAGTCTACACATTGATGCACGTTTACTTCTGCATATTTGATGTCTATACATGGCTTAAGCTCTACATATGCAGAGTCTATACATTGCACATCATTATATTCACACAGTCTATACAACGCATAGCCTTGCATGAATGAAGTCTGTACATCGTGCATCTAGTGCTTCAAGTCTATACACTACTGCACAATGTGTTTTGTCGAAGTCTGCACATTGCTGAATGCTCATCGAGTCCATACACTGTCAAGTCTTTACATTGCCTAAGTATGTACAGCGGTTGCCTTCTTATATGAAGTATGTACATTGCATTCGAGTTCACAAGTCCATACAGTCTGAAGTCTATACAATGCAGTTCAACTTACAAGTCTATACATTGGACTGTGCTTCGCAATGTCTATACATTGGACTGTGCTTCGCAAAGTCTATACACTGGACTGTGCTCGTAAAGTCAGTACATCATTCCCTTACCGAGTCTATACATTGTGTTGTTCACATCTACAAGTCTAGACATTGGAAAGTCTATACACTGCATTGTGCATACTATGATGTCTGTACAGGGTTTAGACTTAAACTGATAATTTGATTCTCTGTCTGACAGGCACCCTTCGCAGAGCCTAATGAAGGCACGTGATCCAAGGAAGGACGAGGTTCCCTGATCGTGACACGTGGAAGCACTGTGCTGAAATGCTGCCACGTGGACTAAGGCTTCTTGGCGGGAGATGTGGAGAGCACACGCCGCCCTAATCTGTTGCTGCTATATATATATATCTTCTTCCTCAGAAGAAGACAGATAGTGAGCAGAAGGAGGTAGCTCGAACAAGAGGTGAAGTCTGTACAGAGAGATAGAAGGAGAAGCAGCAGAGAGCCACGATCCACAGAGAGAAGAAAAAGAGAGAAGAAGCAGAAGAGAAAGAAGAAAAGGAGAGAGATAGAGAGCTCGAGCAGAGTGTGAAGAGAAGAAGAAGGAAGAGAGAGAGAAGAGAAGATCAGAGAAGATCGCTCCTACTGGAAGTTGGATCAGATCTACTCCAGTCAGCTCTTTAAGAGCCACATTGTGCTTCATTGTTTACAGCCTTCCAATTGCTGTTTGTTTCCCATTTTCATGTTTTATTTTATACCTTTCCTCAAGCTGTTTGTCAGCGGAGCAAGCTGTGTTGCTCAGCATTTGCAGTGGAGGACTCCACTGGACGGCTAAGCTGTATTGCCCAACAGAGCAAGCTGTGAGGCTCAGCAGGCGAGGAGGATTCCTCGGACAGCAAGCTGTGAGGCTCAGCGGATTGTATGGCAAGCTGTGATGCCCAGCTGTTCAAGCTGTGAGTCAGCGGAATCCACACTCAGTTTGAGTGTAGGGTGGACGTAGGTCTGCAATACCGAACCACCTAAAAACCCATTGTGTAGTGGTTTGATTTCTTCTATCTGATTGGCGCTAGATGAATGCTTAGGTGCGCTTTGCCTTGATTGCTCACTGTGTGTTTATTTAATTCCGCAACTGCTTATTAGCTTTCAGGTTTGTCTAGTTAGCGAACTAGCAATTTTAGTGAGCATTAGATTTTAAATTGGGCGAAGTTTTTAAAGGGAGATTCATTCACCCCCCCCCCCCTCTGAATCATAGCACCGAACACAACAAGGGTTAGTTGCCAGTTGCCAGGCCGGGGTATGTCCCGTGTAGTTGTACCTTTCTCTTTGGACTATACTAGTTGTGGACTACTATTATATTTTTTAGACTGCTGTTATTTCGTGGACCATGTAATTTACTTAATGCTAATTATTAATTTCCTACTTATTCATATTAATTGTTTAGTTCTGTAATTATCTTAGATTCTTGTGTATCTACACACCATCCCTTTAACCCTTTCGAGTCTTCGGGCTCGTGGGTGGGGGTTCGAGATTCGGGTTATCGGGCCTTCCCGGTGTTCGGATCTCGGGTCGTTACAGCTGGTATCAGAGCACGGTTGTGGATATATATAAGAATCGTAAATAGTTGTAGTGGTCCGCTAGTCCACAATGATGATGTACATTTGGCACTGGCTTAGGGCATCGTGTGTTTTATTGATTTCGTTATTTTCCGTGTCTTCTATCTTTCTGTAGTAGGCGAGTATGGCGTCGAGGCAGAGGACTCGCTCTTAGCAAGGACAGTCGGTAGGGGAGCAGGAGGAGCAGAGTAGAGTGCCACCACCTGCCACTGAGGCAGGGGATGCAACGAGAGTTCCAGGGGCAGAGGATTTCTTCCGGAGCATGTTTCAGTTCATGTCTCAGCAGTTTGGCGGTGATGCTGGTGAGGGCTCATCATCTAGGGGTGGACCCAGTCGTGCTGTGAGTGACTTTTTGCAGTTTCATCCACCCTATTACGATGGCTAGCCAGATCCTGATGTGGCCAAGAGATGGCTTGATGAGATGAAGAGAGTGTTCAGTTCCATGAACTGTATTGAGGAGGACAACGTGATGTTGGCATGTAACCAGTTGCAGGGTACGGCTCAAGATTGGTGGTCTTCAGAGTGGAAGACGTCCTTCCGGTCATGTTCACTTCAGCAGATTACGTGGCAGAACTTTGTGAGGGTCTTCGAGCGTACCTACTGCCCATCCTATGTTGGTACGCAGAAGATGCGTCAGTTTTTGGAGCTGGTTCAGGGTGATATGTCAGTGTTGCAGTACAGTGCTCAGTTTGTTGAGTTGGGCCGTTATGCTTCCCATATCATGGAAAATGAGGGGATGAAGACTGAGCAGTTCGTCCAGGGTTTGAGGCAGGATCTGAGGCACCTCTTAATGGCGAACGCGGATACCGATTTGGAGACAGCTTCCCGTGTGGCGGCATCACTAGAGCGGGATATGCAGAAGATCCGAGGAGAGGTTGGCCAGGGGTAGTCCCAGTCAGGACATAGCCAACAGGCGGCTACCCAACAGCAGGGCACCTTTCATCATGCGACGGGTAGTTCGGGAGCATCAATGCCGGTGGCGTCAGCAACATAATCTGTGACTTTTGGCTCGAAGGTTAAGAGGTTCTTCAAGAAGAACTTTAGAAATAAGCGCAAGGATCAGAGGCAGGCGTCTTCAGGCAGTGTTCAAAAGCCGATTCCTTATCAGCGTAAGGGATCAGTTGGTGGTTCGCAGGGGTCACGTCCCCGGTGCGGCGGTTCTCATCAGCTTAGGCAATGTACGGCGCCAGTGATTTGTTTCAGATGTGACCAGGTAGGGCATATGTCACGTGATTGTCCTTCGAGGCCGTAGCAGCAGCAGTACCCTCAGCACCAGCAGCCACAGCAGCAGTGTCAGCATCAGGGGCAGTATCCGCCACTACCCAGGTCAACGAGTGTGGGTAGCCAGAGGTCTTGAGGCAAGATTACACACATGACTAGGGCAGAGGCAGTGGCGTCGCAGCTTGTAGAAGGTATTGTTACGATTTTGGGTTGCGCAACTCAAGTTTTGTTTGATTCTGACGCGTCACATTCGTTTATCTCGGAGGATTTCGTGCTGAGTATTGAGGAGCCGGTGACCCAGTTGTCTTGTGATTTGGCAGTAGAATTGCCTACTGGTGATTCTATGATCACCCCGTATTGCTTTGAGAAGGTGCCTGTGTGGGTGGAAGGGCGGAGCTTGCTGGCCAGGCTTTATGCGTTACCACTTCAGGATTTCAATGTAATTTTGGGCATGGATTGGCTCGAGGCTCATCATGCTTTTGTGGATTGCGGCTCGAAGAAGGTTTATTTTTGGCAACTTCGAGGACCCACCTTCTATTTCCAAGGTATCTGGTCTTCCTCTTCCCGCTTTCTTATTTCGACTATTAAGGCTCGTCGTTTACTTGATGCGGGTTGTCAGGGTTTTCTCGCTTCTATGGTCGCGGTGGACCAGTCGGAGCCGGATGTGGAGGACATTCCGATGGTGTGCGAGTTTCCCGATGTTTTTTTCGAGGACCTACCTAGATTTCTTCCCTAGCGGGAGATTGATTTTGTGATCGAGATTGTGCCTGGTACGGGACCTTTGTCGAAGGCTCCCTACCGTATGGCTCCCGCTGAGTTGAGAGAGTTGAGGGCGCAGTTGCTGGAGTTACTCGCCAAGGGGTACATTCATCCTAGTTTTTCCCCTTGGGGTGCGCCAGTGTTGTTTGTGAAGAAGAAGGATAGTAGTCTGAGGTTGTGTATTGACTACCGGTAGCTGAATGAGGTGACCGTTAAGAACAAGTATCCGTTGTCACAGATTGATGACTTGTTCGACCAGCTTCAGTCTGCTCGAGTGTTCCCACGGATTGATTTGCGGTACGGTTATTATCACTTATGGATTCGAGAGTCTGACGTGGAGAAGACTACGTTCAGCTCGAGATATGGGCATTATGAGTTTCTGGTGATGCCGTTTGGGCTCACTAATGCCCCCGCAGCGTTCATGGATTTGATGCAGAGGGTGTTCCATCCCTACTTGGACCAGTTCGTGGTCGTGTTTGTGGATGACATCCTTGTTTATTCGCAGTCTGCAGAGGAGCATGCGTATCATTTGAGAGTTGTGTTGCAGACTTTACGAGATCACCAATTGTATGCTAAACTCAGCAAGTGTGAGTTTTGGATTCATGAGGTGCACTTTTTGGGACACGTCTGGTAATGGTATTTCCGTGGATCCAACCAAGGTCGAGGCAGTGATGCAGTGGCCGAGGCCAAGGTCCGTGACGGAGATTCGGAGTTTCTTGGGGCTTGTAGGTTATTACAGGAGATTCATTTAGGATTTTGCTCGTGTTGCAGCCCTGATGACTAGACTTACGCGGAAGGATGTGCCGTTTGTCTGGACTGGTGAGTGTGAGCGGAGCTTTATGGAGCTTAGGAGGTTACTCATCTCGGCACCGGTGTTGGTGTTGCCTTCTGGATCGGAAGATTTTGTGGTGTGTACAGATTCTTCCGGGATTGGGTTGGGTGCTATGCTGATGTAGCACGGTAGAGTTGTGGAGTATGCATCTTGATATTTGAAGCCACACGAGGAGAACTACCCTACCCATGACCTTGAGCTGGCGACTGTAATCTTTACATTGAAGATTTGGAGACATTATCTGTACGGTGAGAAGTTTGAGGTGTTCACAGACCATCAAAGTTTGAGGTATGTGTTCACTCAGAAGGACCTTAACCTCAGGCAGAGGCGATGGATGGAGTATATGAATGATTATGACTTCACCCTGTCTTATCAGCCGGGAAGGATGAATGTCGTTGTCGATGCCTTGAGTAGGAAGGTCATAGTCAGCGCCATAATGATGAGGAAGTGGAGGATCTGGGAACAAGTGCCATCCATGTCATTTAGACTCAAGGTTCCCCAAGAGCCGGGGTTAGCTGTTCTTGCGAGCTTGACTATCACGCCAACCATTCGTCGTCATGTGACAGATGCTCAGCGTGCAGACCTTGAGTTGCCCTGGATTTTAACTTTGGCTGATGTGGAATTCGGCGAGGACGGAGCTGTGAGATTCCGTGGCAGGCTATACGTCTCGACCGAAGAGCGGGTGAGGCGTGCGGTGCTACTAGAGGCTCATGGGAGCCGGTACACTGTACACCCAGGTGCGACGAAGATGTATCGGAACTTAAAGAGGCAGTTCTGGTGACTGTAGACATATATTTTCCTTCTCTCTCCCTTCACTAAGGGTCAAAGTGCATCAAGAGCGTGGAACAACGTGAGACGGGCAAACCACGAGAGTGAGAGAAAGAGAAGAAGACAGGGAACAACGAAGAGTACCGTGATCGCCACCAAGATGCCGTACGTGATAGACACGCCGTACCTTGGAAAGTGGGGAGACACTCGCCTTAGTGCAGCGTTGAGGGATGAACGGTTCCCTTAGGACCACCGGACGTTGAGCGGTCTCACGATAGACCGCCCTGGGACGCTGCGAAGGACGCGGGAGGAACTGCTGCAGTGGGATGGACGGCACTATGGGGATCACGCTCCAAGGAAGAGCGGCCGTTGATGCACCGCACGTACCGTTGAGCGGCCAGAGTGTAACCGCTCAATACCTTCACGCAGCAAGTTGAAAAGGGTTCGACCTCCACCCTCTCCGGCCGGCCAGAGGGGATGGGCCTCGTGCTGACGAAGTGCTGACCTGCAGAACAATGTGAAGACACAGAAGAAACACCCAGATTAGAACTAAATAACGTAGTATGCATTCAGACGAGAAGAATTAAGCATGAACAAATGAAAAGGGGAATACCTGGGGGGTTTTAAACCCCTAGGGCGACAAAAAAACTGGGTGGTTGTGTGCATGATAATGAGAAGGAGAGGGTACGTGGGGAAGAAACGATGCATGCAATGAAGGAAAGCGGCGAAAACCACAGAACGAAAGAACTACGAAAACTGGCTTACTCCCTGAACCGGAGGCTCGTGCGGATGTAGAGAGTCTCCCTCCTTAGTGCTAGGTCGCTCAAAAATGTGGCAGGGCTTTGCCGTCGACCAAAAATCTCCCCCCTTTCGACGTCCAGCCATAGGGTCTATTTATAGAGCCCGGAAGGCCCGCCCCGAAATTAGGGTTTAAAGACATTTTCAGGTCGAACTCACAAAAGATAATTCGTAGATAATATCATAATCTTCCATCCAGACGAAACGGCATCAAAAATGGTTGATTATCCGCGGAGAAATCATCAAAATAAGTTGGGGATAAAACCATGAAATAAAAGGGATAAAATCAGTTGAAAATCAATAGCCGACGTCTTGCACGGTCTTACGATAGACCGCGCAAGGTATGGGCGATCTGATTCGGACCGTCCATCCTATCGGTGGAAATTCGAATAATCAGAAAATTATCCCAACTATCTCTCGAACTGGCCGAAACGTCCGCCGTTGGACCCTGAACATATGAACGGTTGTATTGAGACCGTTTTAGTTTAGGGCGGCACTAAACCGACCGTTTCACCCTGTCGGTGATAATTCGAATCATTTGGATAATTATCTGAGAAAATGGGCGCGCGTAGGACTCTGAGATATTGGCGGTTGGAATAGGCCCGTCCATGAGCTTGAACGGTCCTAATCACACCGCACAAAAGCCTGTCGGTGAATATTCAGAAAAATCCTCAGAAATTAGCCAAAGTGTATAAACGGTCAATATGCAACCGCCCATCTGCTGAACGGCTGAGGTTAAGCCGTTCATGCCCTTAGGCACTTGATTCTCATAAAATACGTTCAATTGACCAAAGTCAAGGCCCATTAAGCCCCGAATCACCACGGATTGCACCAAGGAGGGAGACGACCCATAAAACGAGCCCAAGACATGCCACAAAAAATGGCCCAATGAACGATGAACAACTCGAGGCATCAACTAATGGGAGTAAGAGAAACGGCTCGAATTATCGGTATAAAATGGGTGTCAACAGTGGCCTGGCATGAAGATAGATATTGTCGAGTATGTGGCCAGATGCCTGACCTGTCAGTAGGTGAAGGTGGAGCATCAGCGACCAGAAGGTATGCTTCAGCCCTTGGGGGTTCCCGCATGGAAATGTGACGTGGCGGCGATGCGGAAATGGATCGACGGCAGCTCCGGGGACGCGAACGGGACGGGATAACTTGCTACCTCACGCAGCTCGGCCTCACGCCAGACGGTCTCACACCGGGCGACACTCAAACTCACAAGGAGAAAGAGGTAAGGGAAATACAAGAGGGGAGAGCTCTCACACAAAACAAGATTTCATATAACAACATTCATATCTCGTAACACATCCCTTGGCCTCCTTATATAGGAAAGAAAGCCATAACAACAAGACACTCATTCTTGCCTAATTGTGTTTATACCCTGGCCTAACAAGACAAAGCCCACCAACCAATAATTGACTTGGACACTAATAAAATACAATTCTTTGACTTGGTAAAAATAAAATAAGATAGGGTGGTTTAATAATACAAATACCACCGTACACACAGATACACAAATGCATATAAATATGCATTCAGGATGTCGGGTCTTCAATCGAGTCTCCGAGCCATAAGCTCGGTGCAGTGGCGGTGCGGCGTCGGCTCCAAGCATTGGGCCCGGTAGTGGGCCCGGTGTCCCCACCAACCCTCCTGGGGCTGTTGGAACTCGACTCCGTCGAGTAAGGGGGAACACTGCTGTGGTAGTGCTCCAGCAGATCTAGATCGAGGCGCTGGAGATCTTCCCAGCTGATCTAGGAATCATCAGAAGGTGGACGGTCCCGCCAGCGGACAAGGTAGCGCGGGTACACCCTGCTCCGTGTAGTGGTCACCTGCTCGTCCAGTATCATCTCAATGTGCTCATGCGGTACTCTCGAGGCTGTGGGACGCACAGGGGTGGGCTCACTCGCAATGGGAGGAGAAGGCTCAAAAGGGTCACTGGGAATTGCTGTGGGTTCCTTGTAGGCCACCTGGTCTGTCACATTAAAAGTTGAGCTAATCCCGTATTCGGGAGGTAAGTCCACAACATAAGTATTGGAGCCAATCTTCCGCAGAATTGGGAAGGGTCCATCACTACAGGCTTGTAACTTTTTAACGGCTCCCGAGGGGAGTCGTTCGGGTCGAACCCGTACCATAACCATGTCACCTTCTTGGAAGTCATGGTGACGCTTATACGAATCAGCCAAGTGCTTGTAAGTTTCATTACTGAGGTTTATTTGCTTGCTAATTGACTCATGCAGACTTGTGACATGCTGTGCAAATTCCTCAGCTGACTTGGATGTTCTAGACTCGAGTGGAAGGGGAATGAGATCCACAGGTTTCCTAGGTTTGTAGCCATGCACGACCTCAAATGGACTCATACCCATGGACCTATTGACGGAGCTGTTGTATGCAAATTCAGCTTTGGGTAAAAGAAGATCCCAAGTGCCAGAATGTTCCCCTACAAGACATCTCAAGAGATTCCCTAAACTCCTGTTGACGACCTCTGTTTGCCCATCGATTTGTGGGTGATAGGCAATGGAGAATTTGAGTTTGGTGTCAACTAGGTGCCAAAGTGTCTTCCAGAAGTAACTAGTGAACCGGACATCTCGGTCAGACACGATGGTTTGGGGGAGACCATGCAGACACATGACTTCGTCAAAAAATAAATGGGCTACTCTAGATGCATCAGATGTTTTGGAACATGCAATGAAGTGGGCCATTTTAGAGAACCTATCAACGACAACAAAGATGGAATCATGCTTGTGAGCAGTGCGAGGTAAACGAAGGATAAAATCCATACTCACATCAACCCATGGTCGATCAGGAACGGGGAGAGGAGTGTAGAGACCAGTGTTCTGTTTGACCTGTTTGGCCATTGTGCATGTCCTACACTGGGCTAAAATTTTGGTCACATCTTTCTTTAGGTCAGGCCAATAGAAATGCTCCTCCACAGAATGGATGGTCTTGTTGCGGCCAAAGTGACCAGCAAGACCTCCAGCATGCATTTCCCAAATCAGGAAGTCCCGAACAGAAGTCCTCGGGACACAGAGTTGCTGCCCTCGAAATAAAAAACCATCCTGGAGTAGATAGTCAAAAAAGACTATTGAGGGTCCAGCAGACAGAGCAGAGTAGGTAGGGCCAAAATCAGGACACTCTCCATAGAGTTCCTTCATGCGGTCAAATCTCGTGACCTCTACCCGAATAGTGGAAAGAAGGAAGACCCTCCGACTCAAGGCATCGGCCACTTTATTTTCCTTTCCAGCCTTATGCTTTAGGACAAATGTGAAAGACTGGAGAAATTCTACCCACCGACCATGCCTAGGGTTTAAGCCCTTCTGAGAGCTAAGGAATTTCAGAGCCTCGTGGTCCGAATATAAGACAAACTCTTGAGGTAAGAGATAGTGTCTCCAGTGTTTGAGGGCTTGGACCACGGCATAAAACTCCTTATCATAGGTGGAGTAATGAAGTTTTGCATCAGAAAGCTTCTCACTGAAATAAGCCACGGGGTGGCTTTCCTGGCTGAGCACTCCTCCTATTCCTACGCCAGATGCATCACAGGATATCTCGAAGACTTTGGAAAAGTCTGGCATGCGGACGACAGGAGCTTTAGTCATGAGCTCATTTATGGCACGAAAAGCCTGGGAGGCGGCTTTGGTCCACTAAAAATTTCCCTTACAGATACAATCCATAATGGGTGCCATAATGGTGCTAAAACCCTGAATGATGCGTCTGTAAAAAGTGGCTAGCCCATGGAAACTTCGAACGTCATGGACATTCTGGGGCTCTGGCCAGTCTACTATGGCTCGGACCTTGGATTGGTCCACAGACACTCCATGACTTGAAACCACAAATCCGAGAAAAGTGACCCGGTCTGTCATTAATTCACATTTAGTAAGGTTGACAAATAAGGTTTCTCTCCTCAAAGTCTCGCAAACTTCCCTCAAATGGTGGATGTGATCCTGAGGGTTGTGGCTATAGATGAGAATGTCCTCAAAGTAGACGACAACAAAGCGACCAATGAGAGGACGAAGGGCTTCTGTCATTAGCCTCATGAAAGTGCTTGGGGCGTTGGATAGCCCAAATGGCATGACAAGCCACTCATACAGACCTTCTTTTGTTTTGAAGGTTGTCTTCCACTCATCCCCTGGTCGAATCCGGACCTGGTGGTAGCCACTTTTCAAGTCAATCTTAGAAAAGATGGTGGCTCCACTCATCATGTCAAGCATGTCATCAAGACGAGGAATGGGAAATCTATACTTGACAGTGAACTTATTGATGGTGCGGCTCTCAACACACATCCGCCAGGTGCCATCTTTCTTTGGTGTGAGCAAGGTCGGAACAGCACAGGGGCTCCTGCTCACCCTGAGGAAGCCTTTTTGAATAAGGTCCTCAACAATTCGTTGGAGCTCAGCATGCTCCCTAGGGTTTAATCAATAGTGGGGAAGGTTGGGTAGGGTGGACCCAGGGACAAGATGAATGGCGTGTTGAACATCACGCATGGGAGGGAGTGTTGAAGGCAAGTCTTTCGGGAAGATATCTTGGAAGTCCTGCAGGAGTGTCTGGGCTTCAGGTGGGATGGAGACTTGGGACTCCTCAGGAGTAATGGTGATGACAACAGCCCAAACAGGGGCTCCCTTGGCAACCTCTCTAGTCATCTCACGAACACCTATGAAGTTAAGGCGCCTAATCGGGTCATGGTCAACCTTAGGGGCCTTAGGGATGGATATGACAGGTGTGGGAGAGGAGGGAATGAGAAGTTTCCCTTTGGTGGGGGTTGGGGCATTCTCCTGAATCTTGGGGGATGCAGCGGGTGTGGAGGTAGGACTCTTTTCCGTGGCCACCTTTGGGGGTGTCAGGCACAACTGAATCCTCTTTCCATTGTGGGAGAAGGAACACTGATTAGACTGACCGAATGTAGTAAGGTCTACATTGTAGATCCATGGCCGTCCTAAGATGATGCTCCCAACCTTCATAGGCACTACATCGCATAGGATTTATCCTTGGTAGGACTGGAACTGGATGGGAATGACATATGTAGTGGTGACTGGGATAGACGTGTCGTCAACCCAAGCCACATTGTACGGCCGCGGATGAGGATGGGTAGATAGACGTAGACGGAAGATAAAGTCTAAAGAGACTGCATTGATACAGCTCCCGTTGTCAAAAATCACCTTGCATGGTTGGGATTTTACCATAATGTATGTCTGAAAGATGGAGGTTCGACGCCAGTCGTCCTCATGGGGGTGGGTTAGGATGGAGCGAACTACACCCAGTCTTCCCTGGTTCGAACTCTCGGCAATATCTCCCATTTGCATGTACTCGACATGCCTGCTATCAAACCATGCATCTAATTCCTCAAACTAGACAATGATATCAGGGTCAGGCTCATATCTCTCAAGGGGTTCTTCTTCCTGAGGTGGAAGCTCCACAAGCTGGGGGTCGGTGATGACCAAGGCTCGGGTGGGGCAATTGGTGGCAATATGCCCTAGGTTATGACACCTAAAGCAGCAGACTCCTGAGATAGGGGCTGGTTGGGAGGTGCTAGGGACCACTCCCTTTCCCTTGTCATCTCTTCTCTCAGCTGGTGGAGTATACTCCAGTCTAGGCACAGCAGCGGGTGCGGGTAAAGGGTTCCTTGGGAAAGGAGCAGTAGGGGCAACGGCCCTAAGTGGGGTAGCAGTAGGGACGTAGGAGGTGAAGGGTCCAGTTCTCTCAGTATAGCGGACTATGGGGTTTCGGGGTTCAGGTTGGCGGTAGATGGGAACCCGAGGTGGGACCACCCTTTGAAACCTATCAACATCTCGTGCAACCTGGTAGGCGTGCTCGAGGGTGTTAACCTCCCGCAAGAATAATTCCCGCTGAATACTCTTGTGTAGGCTAGCCCTAAATCATGAGAGGGTGACAGACACACCCTCCATGACTCGACTCCGAAGGAAGAAGTCATCAAATTTGGCGATGTACTCGTCCATGAGCTTTCCATCTTGGGTGAGTTTCTGCCATTGGTCTAAAAGACGTTGATGGTAGGAAGGTGGCAGATACTTCTCCCTTAGTTTCTCCTTCATTTCCTCCCACGTGCTTATGGGTTCCTCTCGTCTCTTTGCTAGGAGATTCTCAACGTTACACTAATAGGTTTTGGCTTGACCTAGGAGTTTCATTTTGGAAAACCTCACCCTTGTAGCAGGGGTCATGCGGCGATGCCAATCAAAATATTGGTCCATCTCGGTCTCCCAATCAAGTTATGTAGCGGGGTGGAGGGATCCATCAAAACTCAGAGCGTCAATCTTGACGTTCCGTAGGATGATATCCTCATCGTCGTGGTCTCTCTCTCGAGGCGCACGGGCCTCTTGCTCTCCACCTTGGGGAGCCTGATTTTGGCAGACTTGCTCTCTTTCCTCCCTAGGATTGGCTACGGGATTGCCGTGGCCATTCACTCTTCCTTCTGCTCCCTTCAGTCGATCATCTAAGGCTCGGATCCTCTTATCGAGTTCCGTCCGCAGTTGGCCTATGGATTCTTCAAAGTGGGCCACGAGATTGTGCTCGAGCTGGACTAGCATAGCGGTCACGCTCTCTTGATCCATGGGTAGCGTTGAGGGGCGCTCTAGACGGCTGAACGAATTCCTAGACCAACGTGGCATGCACGACCTCGGACCTAAATGATGCAGTCCTGGGACCGATAATTAGCAAGCTATAGACCCGAATTTTGTTGGCTAATTTGGCAAAGGGCCAATTTGAAGGGACTGGTCAGGGGGAGTTGCATGCCCATAGGTGAAGTAGTTGTGGAACTACCTCCTGACAATTAGGGTGCCCTAATGCGACAGTTTAAAGCCTAAGGATGGGTATATACAAGCTCTCGCTTTCCGTCCACAGCGATGGACTCAGGAGACTAGCTGCATAGATCGGGCTCTCTCTCACTTCACGTGGCAATTGAAAGGATACTAAATGAGTAAGTGAGGGGAGCACGTACCTAGCTAGACTAAAAAGTCTAACTCCGACCGGAGACGAAGGCGAGCGGGGACGTGCGTGCCCGCACGGCGTCGAAGAAGCTTCACCGGTTACAAAGAATTCACTCCTCGCAGGGAGGTCACAATTATTACAAAACCACGTGACTTAAAATTTTTCCCACGCAGGGGAACAAATTAGTCCAATTTCTCCGCGCAGGGAGACTCAGAGGTACCCACGTCCCGTAAATTACGGGCCGTCTGTCAGCTTTCGGGCAACTCGGGTATCGATCTGGTCGTTGTTGTTGACTTGTAATGCCACAATTGATTAAATATATAGGTATGTATATAATACATATTATATATATATGTTAATATATAATATATATTTAACTCTCCTTTTTTGACTTTTTTATTATTATTTTATTTTTTTTTCTTTTCAAACTTCTCCCTTTTTTTTTCTTTTCAAACCTTCAACCTTTCAAACCTTACCTACTGCGTAAATCACGCACTCAGAAGGATGGCAGTCAGCAAACGCTGCTGCCAACGTGGGCTGCCGGTCGGGCAGTGCGTTGTTGGTGGGCGCGACCGACGTAGGAGGGCGGGCGCAGGTGCGAAGCGGGCGCAGGCCCTCACGCTGGCGCGAACGTGGGCGGTCCTGCGGGAGCGGGTGGGCGCGATCGCGGGCGCCGGTGGGTGCTGGCAGGCGCTCACAGGAGAGGCGCGCTTGCGGGCGCGGGTAGGCACGACATCAGCGACCAGAAGGTATGCTTCAGCCCTTGGGGGTTCCCGAATGGAAATGTGATGCGGCGGTGACGTGGAAATGGATCGACGGTAGCTCCGGGGACGCAAACGGGACGGGATAACTTGCTACCTCACGCAGCTCGGCCTCACGCCGGACGGTCTCACACTGGGCGACACTCAAACTCACAAGGAGAAAGAGAGAAGGGAAATGCAAGAGGGGAGAGCTCTCACACAAAATAAGATTTCATATAACAACATTCATATCTCGTAACACATCCCTTGGCCTCCTTATATAGGAAAGAAAGTCATAACAACAAGACACTCATTCTTGCCTAATTGTGTTTATACCCTGGCCTAACAAGACAAAGCCCACCAACCAATATTTGACTTGGACCCTAATAAAATACAATTCTTTGACTTGGTAAAAATAAAATAAGATAGGGTGGTTTAATAATACAAATACCACCGTACACACAGATACACAAATGCGTATAAATACGTATTCAGGATGTCGGGTCTTCAATCGAGTCTCCGAGCCATAAGCTCGGTGCAGTGGCGGTGCGACGTCGGCTCCGAGCATTAGGCCCGGTAGTGGGCCCGGTGTCCCCACCAAAATGGGACCACGTGACCACGGATTTTGTGGCGAGATTGTCGAGAACTCCGAGTGGGCAGGATAGTATTTGGTTGCTGGTGGATAGGCTGATGAAGGTGGCTCGGTTGTTACCGATCAAAGTCAGTTGGAGTGTGCCCAAGTTGGCTCGTCTTTATGTGGAGCGGATCGTACATTTGCATGGAATCTCCATTTCCATTGTGTCAGATCGAGATCCGCAGTTCACTTCTGGATTCTAGAGGAGTTTCCAGTGAGCTCTTGACACGGAGTTAGCGTTTAGCTCAGCATATCATCCTCGGTCAGATGGTCAGTCGGAGAGGACCATTCAGACGTTAGAGGATATGTTGAGATCTTGTTGCCTGGAATGGCAAGGGAGTTGGATTCACCATCTACCATTGGTGGAGTTTGCCTATAACAACAGCTATCATTTGAGCATTGCGATGGCTCCTTATGAGGCATTGTACGGGTGACCGTGTCAGACTCCACTTGATTGGTCTGAGGTTGGTGAGCGTGTTGTGACGGGACCGGAGCTGGTGCAGCAGTGTATTGATGTGGTGCATCTGGTCCGTCAGAATATGTTGGTGGCGCAGAGTCAGCAAAAGAGCTATGCCGATCGGAGCAGGCAACCACTTAGTTTTGCGATCGGTGACCGAGTATTTTTTAGGGTTTCTCCCATGAAGCGAGTGATGCGATTTGGACAGCATGGGAAGTTGAGTCCCCGCTATGTTGGTCCATTTCCCATCGTGGAGCGCATTAGCGAGGTTGCTTATCGGTTGCAGCTACCTCTTGAGTTTGCAGTGGTGCATGATGTGTTCCATGTCTCGATGTTGACGAAGTATATGCCCGATGACTCTCATGTTTTAGAGGATTCCGTTTGGCCCGAGGTGACTCCCGATCTGTCTCTACCGAAGTTCCCTATCCGTATTGAGGATCGGAGAGAGCAGCACCTGCGGAACAAGGTTATTCCTCTGGGTAAGGTGGTGTGGCAGTGGCACTCTGGCGGTGAGGCGTCTTGGGAGCATGAGGACGAGATGCGTCAGTAGTTTCATTATCTGTTCGAGTAAGTCTCCTTTTTCCTTCTCCTGTGCTTCATTTTAAATTTCGAGGATGAAATTTATTGAAGGGGGGAGGGCTGTAATATCTCGGACCCTTCGGATCTTTTTTCTTGGGTCTCGGATTTATTTTCTCGGAGAATTTGTTCTCATTATGCCTGGAATTATTTTTCGGACATCTTTCGGGTTTGGATCCATATGTTTCATATCAGTTTCGGAGGTCCCGGAACATGTTCCGCGATTTTCACGTGTTTTTCCTGACAGGACCTACGGAACCCCGTAGCGGGCAAACCGTTACGTTCTCCTACTCTGGGACTGTATCACGGTGATCAGCGTATTCCGAGGATCGCGGGGGTACATTTTTCTATTTTTTCATATTTTTTGGAAAATCTGGATTTTCTATAAAACCGCCATTTCTTTTTCTTTTCTCCTTTCTCTTTCTTCTTCTTCCTCCTTCTTCCTCCCGTGAGCGACCGGCGCCCCTCTCCTCCCCCTCTCCCGTGGACGCGACAGCGCGGCGACAGCGGTGGCGGCGTGGTGATCGTGGTGGCGTGCGTGCCTCATGGGAAGCTCGGGAAGAACGAGGGTTTCAAGAGTTTTTTTTGAAGATCGACGGCGATCCGCCGCGTTTCGGACGATTCCGAGGTAGGGTGACGATCCTTAGCTCGGTGTTTATCTTCCCTGTGACTTCTAGGCCGAGGCGAGGTCGAGAGAGGGCTATTTTGAGCTGAGAAGGGAAAATCATGTTTCGGGGCTTGAGTGGCCGATCTAGCATTTTAATCCGCCATTTTGTGGTTTGTGGGTATCAAAAGATGCATTGGGGGCTTGGGAAAAAGTTTCCCTTTTGTTTCCCCTTCACCCGGGGGTGAATGGGGCGTGGAATGGCAATTTTGGGGTTTTCCCTCCGTTCTCGATTTTCTGGAAGGCTGGCGGTCCTTCTAGTGACTGCTACTTCCCTTTGGCGGTCTCCATGCGACCTTTTTGGCGTCCCATGTGTGGGTTGGGCCTGGCGGTCACACGATAAACCGCCAGATCCCATGTGGCAGTCGATAGGCCGACCGCTAGCCGAGTTGGTGTTGACACCTTGAAAATGAACAAGGGTGAAAGCACAATTGAAAAGAGGATCAGACCAACAGTGAAAGACCAATGATGAAGCCCGTCAACCATTTACCCGGTTGAAGCCTTTGTCGGCCAAGCTGACGCCCGGTGCCGATATCATTCAGACGGCAACACTGATAAAGCAGCAGTCACTCGACTGATGGGACCTCCTAGCACACTTTAATGAGAGCTGTACTACTGCCTCATCCAAGAATCCACAGATGACATGTCAGGGTAAGTCAGATGTCGGCTTATTGACATATGTGATATGAGATAAAGATGAAGCCGGTACCGGCAGATGAAGATTGTAAAGGCTTTTGCCAAGTCAGATCAATGAAGAAGAATTGTCTCCACAGATTATACGCCCGGCTGAGGTCTTCCCAGACTAAGGCTGATGTCCGATCTCGTCACCATTCAGGTAACGATATCGATAAAATGATACCCGATTTTGTCATCATTCAGATGGCAATACTGATGAAACCCCTGCCTACGGACTGATGAAAACATATCAATGATATCAATGGAAGCTATGTCACCAATACAGGGCCTTCTCTGGTTCTGATGAATATCAATTTAAAGGATTAAGAGAGGCCAAGGCACGTGCGAAGCTTAAAAGTCCTAAATGGGCCGGCCAAATGGGCTTCCAAGTGTGGCGCCGAGAACCTCAACAGGAGGCCACTTGGCGCGCCGGGAGCTATTGCGAACGAATGAGGCGCGCCGATTACCATCTGCCGATATGCAAGAAGAACCTGGGTCTATATAAACCCACTTCTTCGAAGAAAGAAAAGAGGCCGAGGAGAGAAGTACCAGAAGAAATAGAAGGGCTTCGAAGAAAAAAAGAGAGATCGAGAGAGATCGAGAGGATAGCCAGAAACCAAAGGAAAAAGAGAGCCCCAAGAAAAGTGACTCGAAGAAGCGAAGAGATATCTGAGAAGAAAGGAGGAAGAAGAAGCTCCAGGTGGGCTGCTCCGGGGAGGGAGAGGAGTCAATGCTCCGCCCTCCCCCCATGCTTTTCTCTTTTTATTTTCTTTTTCTGATGTAATCTGGCGAGGTTTTCTCGATGTATCAATATAGCCGGAAGATTCCGGTCTCGATTTCCATCTCTCTATCTTTCGTTTACCTTCTACGATCTATACAGGTTTGGGATGATGCAATAATATAAAAGATGAGCATGGCTCGTTTGGGCATTTGATCGATTGAAATATCTGCTGTATTTCTCCCCTCCTTGCATCGGCTGTTCTTTTGAATGTCATTTTGCCCAGATGTTATAGCTTTCCGATCCATGTTTCCACCTCTCCTCCCTAGCCTGTCCTCTGGTGGAAGACGAAGACGGAGTCTCAACCCTCATCCGGTGGGTTATTAGGCTCTGTCCCTCCTCTTCCTCCCCCTCGAATCACGGTTTCCCCGAATATCACAGATGTCTGTCGAGCTCCCATCTCGTTCAAGGTCAGAGACATCAATCTCTTGACCGTCTGAGCAGCAGGTGAGTATAGAAAACGCCATACATCCCATGAGGATTCGATAATGGATGATCTGCCCTTTGACTGATGATGCTAACCCCCGCGTAAACCCCTTCTGCAGTCCAGATCTTGACTCAATCCGAGCCAGAAATCTCAGAAATCTCCTGAGCAGAGTATCGCAGCCAAGACAAAAACCTCTTTTAGCCCCTTCCCGGCGTGGCCATTTCCCCGCCGAGAACTACTCTGCCGAGAGATCCCCTTGCTTTAGCCCCTTCGGCAAAGGCAAACAAAGCCTATCCCAATATAGCCTTCCCGGGCCTCCCGGCGCCAGGTTCCCGGCGCGGTCATTACCGCGCCGAGAACCCTTGCGCCGAGAGCATTCCCCCTTGGCCAATAAAACCCACGCCGGGAACCATGCTTCCGGCCACCCATGCTTTACATTGTGAATCCCCCATTCCTTGAACCCCGGAGGAAAGCCTTCCTGCTACAGGCCAAGGAACCACATGGATGCCCGCTGAAGTCCGATCAACCAAGCCTTGCATCTTGTCGAAGGATACTCCAGATCATCATATGTGCCTAAGGGATAAACATCATTGGGGATAACTCCCCTGCATAACCTTATGAGTCAGAGAAACTCTGCCACTGCATAAGTTTCAATGGCCTCAAAGGGATATTAAGTTGGTGTTGTGATCACATACACGGGCTAGGGGTCCCATACCCCCCTTATTCTGGCTTTCACCCCGGCACTCTGTGGGTGATCGTCTATTACCCCCCTGGCATACGCTAGGTACGGGGGAGGTGCTGCTGAAATCCTCCCAGCTGATGAAAAATAATACTGAAGCTGTCCTCTGGGCTCCGTATGGTGATGGTGAAAAGGACCTCTGTGTGGGGCTCTTCCCCTCCAATCCCTTTCAGTTTC